>JBBPBX010044277.1:10467-27528 GCA_038048925.1 Garcialebias charrua | reverse complement strand
GTGAAAAGAAGGAACCCAGACCCAGACCAGTGGCCATTCCATATGTTGCAGGGGTTTCAGAGACATTGAGACGTTTATTTTCTAAACACAACGTCCCAGTGGCTTTTAAACCCCAAAATACATTACGGCAAAAGACTGGTTCATCCCAAAGATCCAGTCCCCCGGCACAAACAGAGTAATATTGTGTATGCTGTTCAGTGTCAGGAGGGCTGTGATCAGTCTTATATCGGGGAAACTAAACAGCCACTGGCCAAAAGGATGGCCCAGCACAGAAGATCAACATCATCAGGTCAGGACTCTGTGGTCTACACTCATCTCCAGGCCAGCGGTCACTCTTTCAGGGATGAAGATGTTCACATCCTTGATAGAGAGGAACGATGGTTTGAGAGAGGAGTAAAGGAGGCCATCTTTGTGAAAAGAAACCGTCCATCATTAAACAGAGGTGGAGGCCTCCGGGTTCAACTGTCCCCCTCTTACAATGCTGTTATTGCTAGTATCACTCAGCCCTCTGTGAATAGCAAACAACCATCAGGGTGCTAACGATCCATCGTTAGGCTGATGGTCCTCCTTGATCATGTGAGCAACTGGTTTCGGCTGTCATCAGCCAACTGGTTGATCCACTTTGAGAGGGTGCTATTTATAAGACTGAGCTGAATACAGCAAAGACGAAAGAAGAAACTTTTCTACAATCTTTTTGCTTTGTTTTGTTTTTTGAATGTCCAGAGGACCAGACTTAGCTTTTTTAGATTAGCATTTCAGATTTAGCACCTGTGGGCACGTCCAGTTCTGTGGTTTTGGTTGAGGCTCCCAAACTGGACCAGTCTCTTTGGTATGAACATTAATGTGTACAGTACTGTTAATGTTGTACTTAGTTGACAAGAAAGTTTAAGTAAAGACTAAAATACGTATGAATTGTATAATGTGCATTAAAAACTATGTGACCAATGTTTTTAAAATTTCAACACTGTTCTTTATTTAAGTGTTACAGCTTCTGAAAAATACATTATTATGTGTAATCACTCACCAATTCGAGATCTGGGTCCCCATAGAAGCTCTTCTTTAATGCTTTTAATTTACAGTTCTCATTTTCTTCATTAGATGTAGCACAATTACATATCAAAAATATGAATTGGAAAAATTAATCACTGAGGCAGGGAAATATCTGAAGACATGCCCCAAAATGTTGCCATTATAAAAAATTATGGTATACTGTACAGTATATGTGATCCATTGACCAAGAAATTGGCTATTTCCATGATAAATTATATTTGGGTATTGGTGAAATTCATGCTAGTTTACAAAAGCAGGGACTATATATGTACAGTATTGTTACAACACAGTTCACCGTGATGCATTCTGGATCTTTTACTGCTATCAATTTATGCCATTCCAGTCAAGCGCTTCACCTTTCCCAGTGTGTTTTCGGTTTAACAAACCAGTATGTTTACATTAATATAAATTGCACTTTGAATAGTGGAGATTTTTTAAATCCAGTTTGAAATAAATTTCAGTGATCTGAAGCCCTGTAGCCTATGCACTCACACAGATCTTCTGCAAATCAAATGTAGGGGAACACCTCACCTCAGTGAACAGAATGCCTCACATCACCTCAGCTCAAACAAACAAAAGAGTTCACCTCACTTTAAACTAATATTATTCATGTGTTTTGTGTTTGAAACTGTTAAACCAAGATTAATCTATTTCCTTTGGAATGAACAGACATATTTTATTCAGTCTCAGCTCACAAGCTTCTAAATTTGACACACAAAAAAGAAACTGTCACTGTGTAAACTTCATTGCAAAATCAAGTCATTTTCCCATTAAACGGACAGACCGTTTTAAGGAGCCTGTGTTCAACTGACCTCAGAGTTTCTAAAACATCTGAACTGGCTACGTTGATAACTTGCCTTATCGAAAAGGGGTATTACTCCCAGAGACTCGTTCTCACGAAGCTAAAACTACAAGAAGCCTTTGTTCAAACTGACATTCCTTTTTACAGGAGATGGACAGATGGACAGCAACACCTTTGGTTAAAATATTGCACGTTATTAATTAAAAGATGTCATTTCTGTTTATTCCATGCTGATTGTTTATTCATGACAGTGTGTGTTTTAAGTAATCTTTCTTTAAGATAATACATTTGTCTTATTTTCTCTTTAAAAGGAAAACTTTAAGGCAGAAAACAGGAGGTTAAATTTATGAACACAAGTGTAGTGATACAACCTTGACCTCTGAAACACTTCTCTGATCGCTCTCAGTAGTGACCTTTTCTGGGTGTTACTCCTGAAGGGACAGTAATACTTTTATTACTTTTAATTTGAATCAAAAAGTACAAATTAAGTCACCCAGACTTCTTTTAATTTTTGTTAATTCAAATGTCATCAAATGAATAACCTTGTTATTTGTATGAGCATCAGTGCATGTTAATGTTGGATGAATCAAAGACTCTGTTTAATTCAAAATGTGATCATGATGCATTTTTCTTCTCAAACCCTGCAGTGGAGATACAGTGACACCGTTGTCTCATTTTAGTTTGAGCTCAGGACAATAATCCGTCACAAGAGACTTTTTGTTTTTGTCCTGATTAATGATCAAAGAATAATCTCTGGTTTTGTTATTATAGTCAGTAAGGTTCCATATGTGATGATGTGATGGCGTTTGTTTTAATCATAAGTAACAGGCCAACAGTGTGCTTAATGAGTTTAGACAGTTTTAATCTGTTGTATCATGAAATACTGGCGTCTTAAAAACAAACACTTTATCTTTCTAACATGAACTAATAATCTCTTGACCTACTTTTAACCTCCTGACATCCTCTGATGTCAATCTCATCTTGCCATTTGGCCAATCAGAAAACAATACGTTTCTGGGTCAAGTCAGCTTCAAATACCCTGACTTCCTGTTTTTCTTCACTCTAACGGGAGAAATGAGCTGGAAGTTTCTCTCCTAAAAAGCTGATGTACACGTGGACAAGCGTCAAAGACCCTGTTCTATCAGCAAGGGTTTCAGCAAGCTAGCTGAAACCCAACCTTAAGCTTTAAAGCTCCTCCAAAATGAATGTTCCTCTGAAGGAACACTTTTATTCTGAAAACTCAAACCAGGAAACCTGCTTTTCTGGTCTGATATAACGCGTACGTCAGGAGACACTGAAAGGGTGAACACGGACAACTGGACCTGAGAAGATTGATCATCTTTGAAGGTAACAAGTCATTAGATGTTTTGCCAAGTGGACCAATGGCTAGCAAGCGTCTGCCAGAAAGTATGCGACCTCTGGACATGATGGAAACACAGACAATGATCCGACAAAGACAAGGATGAGGATGCTCACTTAAATACAGACAAACAGTCATTAACTCAACACACATCACCTGGACTCAGACAAGGGAGACAGAAGGTGTAGGGATGAGAAACGGCCAACCGAGGGATCCATCCCTACAGTACCCTCCCCCCACGGACGCCCCATGGTGTCCCAAGGAATGCCCACCACTAGGGTGGGCGGAGGGAGAAAACTGCCAGGATGGTCGGCACAAAAACACAACAAGGGTCCGGGGGCGGCCGGGGAGCCATCTATCACTAGAAGCCAGATCCGGAGGTTGGCCAGGAGGCTGTCCATCACTAGGAGAGGCGAGGACCCCTGGAAACGTGAAGACCTCTGTTGCGAGCGATGAGTTGTCTTCTGCCTTCGGCGAGTCGAGCTATGAGTTGTTCTCTGCCGTCGGAGAGTTGAGCGATTGAGTCGTTCTCTACCGTCGGCAAGTCGAGCGAAGAGTCGTTCTCTGTAGTCGGCGAGTCGAGTGATGAGTCGTTCTCTGCTGTTGGCGAGTCGAGTGGTGAGTCGTTCTGTGCCGTCGGCGAGTCGAGCGGTGAGTCGTTCTCTGCTGTCTGCGAGTCGAGCGATGAGTCGTTCTTTGCCATCGGCGAGGCGAGCGACGAGTCGTTCTCTGCCGTCGGCAAGTCGAGCGATGAGTCGTTCTCTGCCATCGGCGAGTTGAGCGGTGAGTCGTTCTCTGCCATCGGAAAGTCCAGCAATGACTTGTTCTTTGCCGTTGGCGAGTCGAGCGAAGAGTTGTTCTCTGCCGTCGGCAAGTCGTTCTCTGCCATCGGCGAGTCAGTAGAACGAAGAACACCTGTAGATGTTGAGACGTCAGCTTAGCGAAGACCACCTGCAAACGTTGAGGCATCAGCTGAGAGAGGATCACCTGTAGACGTAGGGAATGCTACACACGAACATGGCGCTGGATGCGCCCAAATCATAACCACACTGCAGCCAGATGCTGGAGGCTGTGAGGAGGCACCAGGCGGACGTCGTCGCCAAAGACATGGGCGCTGCTGCGGCGCCAACAGACCCGGACACGACTGAGCTTCTCACTCCTACCTCGGAGCTCGAGAACATGGCTCTGGAGGACAGCACCCAAGGCGAATGGGGTGACAGCCAAGACGCGCTGGCCTCCCATCGGGGACTTAACAGTTGACTTCGACACTCGAGGCTTGATGAATGAGGACAAACTCTCGATTTCAGCCTCAGGTGAATTTTCTGCTGATGACGCCGACCCTGAGTACGACGAACAGGAGGGAGACCTCTCTCACACCCCGGCGCCTATGCTCCCGGAGACTGACTTTTCTATCTCTGCTCTGTTCAACTTGTGTCGCAGAGCAACGGACGCGTTGCAGATCCCATGGCCAGAACCTCCACCACGTCAACAAGTCACGAGGTTGGCAGGAAATTATTTTTATTCAAAACAACAGTCCGCCACGAGGCAAAGGATGCCCATCTTTCCGGATTTTCGCACGGAGCTGACTCGCACCTGGACCCAACCCAAGGCTCCCATGCTGCTGCCGCTCTCACAGTTCCTCAACGTGGATGGGATGGATGCAGTGGGCATAGCCAACATGCCACAAATGGAGGACACACTGGTGTCTCACCTGGCCCCTAGGTCATCCGGGACAAAACCAACTTTGCCTAGCAAAGCCTGTCGAGCCTCGACTTCTCTGCTCGAGAAATGCTATAGGGCTCAGGGTCTCGCGGCACGCACAATGAACGGGTCCGCCATGATGCAGGTGTACCTGGCTGAAAAACTGCAGGAGCTCCATGTGACGATGGACAGACAGGCTACCGCCGACCTGTTGAAGGAAGCACACAGGGCAACAGACTTTGTGCTCCGCATAATGTGGACAGCAGCTGTTGCTCAAGGCAGAAGCATGGCTGAGGTGGTCATCGCACAACGCCATCTGTGGATGACTCTAACTGACCTCCCGGAGGGACAGAAAATTCCTTTTCTGCACCACTCCATAGAGCCGACGGGATTATTCGGAAAAGCTCTGGATCGAATTCAGACCAGACTGGACCAGAGGCGCAAACAAGCTGAGGCTCTCCGGGTAGGCATCCCCAGAAGAGCCTTCGCCCCCCCCAGGGAGTCAGCTGGGAGCAGAGCCCCGCAGCCTCGACACCACTCGACCACACGTGTCCCACCGCAAAAGCGGCCGGCATACGAGGCCGAGCACCGGCGGAGACCACCGCCGGACCCGCCTCGGGCCGAACACGCCTGGAGTAAGAACAGATTTGTTCCCCGCCAGGCGGTCCGACACAGGGCCTCCTCGGCGAACCGGGACGCCAGACAGAAACGGGCCTGACGAACCAGGCCCTCTTCTTGACTTTACACGATCACCCGCCCACGTGGTACGGGAAATTATCTTTTCACGTCCAGACTTTTTTTGTTACATGGTACAAAAAGCTGATGACTTTACTTTAAGCACGAATCATGTTTTTTTCTGCTGTGAGTGACATAAAGTCAAATATGTTGTTACACATAAGCACGAATAAAGCTAAAAAAAACAACCCCTCTCTGTTTTCTTGACTAAAAACAAAACAAAACAACAACAACAACAACAACAACAAACACAGTAACATCAGTAGCATGGTCCCCTCTATTCTTCCAACCGATATAAAGGGCGGGGACCATCATTCCCCTCTCCCTCGCGGCTCACAGGGTGTTAGCCTAATCAATAAACCCCAGCAGGGTACCTCGGGTCTGTCTGCAACAGACAGGCCAAGAGGTGCCTGCAAGCAGGCCGATCAATCCTCACAGAGACAGGTGAGGCAGGTCACGTGTTCCAACCAACGCTCCGTTGTAAACCACGGGGCCGGCAATACACAAATCAAACAAACCCGTGACATGTCCGCGCTCCAGGGGTGCGCGCCGACAGAATCTGACACCCACCTTCCTGGTCACCTATTCATCGGATGCCAGCAAGTGACGGAGGGGTCACGGCAGAAGCCCGTAGGCCAACACCAGTATCACACGTTCACAAAGGCAGTTGAGATGAAACTGTAGCGTGTGTAAACACTCAGTGTAGAACAGAAATGACACCAGGGCTAAACCAGACTCCTCTTCCCTTTAATCAAAGAGGACTGAACTTTCTGTCACCAACCAATCTAAAGTCTGCTCAACACAAAGGACCATCTCGAACAGCTCCACATCCTCAGGCTGAAGCTGTCCCCTTATCCTCAGTGGGCGACACGCCATGCTCAAGCAGTGATCTTGCAACGTGTGACTACGCTCGCTGTACTGACTCAGTTCTGCTCTTAAACGACACCCCCCCTCCCCCACCGGGTGAAACACAACTCCCCGGAGGTTCGTCAGGCTCCAGGGCTCTGATGAGGCCGGAGACCAGTAAACCAGACCAAACCAGAAAACGGGCTGGAGTCAGGAGGTCTGCTCGTATACAAACCTTGCAACCCCTCCGAACCATGACTCCCAACAAAAAGAGGAAAAACAGACATTCTGTTCCGCTTTTGTCTAATAATGACAACAGATTGCCTCTGCCTCCAAACACTCTCGATCAGAGTAGTATGGCGGTACATCTGCAGGAAGGCCCTCTCCCTAACGTGGTTGGCCTTCAAGGGACCACAGAAATCAGGGCCTTTGAGGGAGAGCTGGTTCCACCACCTACTCCTCTCCAGGGACCATCCACGTCACTAGAAAGAACAGTCTCGCCACTTAGGCTGAGAACTGTGGCTAATTTTAGCTTGGTGGCGGAGAGGAACAAACTGGTGGCCTCAGGCCTGCCCGAGAACGTGATAAATACCATTCAAAACGCCCGAGCTGTGTCAACACAGTCTCTCTATGCCCGGAAATGGCGTATTTTTGAAGCCTGGTGCACGGAAAGAAATATTGTTTCTTATTCATGTGACTTGGCCCAGCTCCTCACCTTTCTTCAGGACCTGCTGGAGAAAGGTTGTCCTCACATGCATCATGTCCTGTCTATTTTTGTGCTAAAGCTGGTAGAGTTTTTTGGAGTTTATCATGGAGTGTCCTGAGACAAATTGTGATGGATTCTTTTTTGAATACCATGTTTACCTGATTGTCTGTCCCTTTTTCCATATCTGATTGTTTGCGGCGCGGTTTTATACTGCTACAGCCTCCGTGCGTACATCTCTCTTAGGATTGTGCGTGCGCCAATTGCAACACCTTGTACCTCTGTGCAAAAATATGCCAATAAAGATATATTCTATTCTATTCTAGTCTATTCTATTCTTTCTCAACCATTAAGGTGTTTTTATCAGCAATTTCGGCCTGTCACGAGGGTTGGGGGAGCAGGACACCTGGCGCGCACCCGCTCATAATAATATTTATGAAGAACGGGCTAAGGAAGAGACCCCCTAGCAGGATCTTGACCCCTGGATGGGATCTTATTATGATCTTGGGGGCTCTCTGTGATCCCTCATTCGAACCACTGAGCGACATTAAGATAGATTTATTATCTTATAAGACCGTTCTACTCCTGGCTCTTTGCTCGGCGAAACGTGTGGGTGACCTCCATGCTTTGTCCGTACACCCAATGTGTACCAGGTTTGCCCCTGATGGGTCAAAGGTCACCCTAAGGCCTAATCCTGCGTATATCCCCAAGGTCTTGACTTTGAACCCCAGAAGTCTGGACTTTGATCTCTCTTCTTTTCCACCTGCTCCTGTCCTCACTCAGGAACAGAAAAGGCTGAAGGCTCTCTGCCCTGTGAGAGCTTTAAGCGCTTACATGCAGAGAACAGCTGAATGGAGAAAAACAAATCAACTGTTTGTGTGCTTTGCTGCACCAGCTACAGGAAAGGCCCTATCAAAGCAGCGCCTCTCACACTGGGTGACTGAGGCCATAAAAAGGGCGTACAGTAGCAAAGGTCAACAGGTGCCCTCTGGAGTGCGCGCTCACTCCACTCGGGGCTTGGCCACCTCGTGGTCACTGTTCAAGGGTGTACCAGTTGCAGACATCTGTGCGGCTGCAAACTGGAGCTCAACGAACACGTTTGCAAAGCATTACAGTTTGGATGTTACTGCGTGTGATGTCACTCAGGCTGTCCTTTCTAACACACAGTAGAAAGCAGCCTTGGGATGCCTGCTGAATAAAGGCGGACGTTCACACTAGCATGCATTTTACTGAGCATTTCAAGGGCGTGATTGAATTACGTTCCCATAGCATTTATGTTGCACCGAGTGACATGACTGATAAGGGAACTGAAAGTTATGCACCATAACTCATGTTCCCTGAAGGAAGGGAACGAGGTGCAACATACCTGGCCCTTTCAATGCTGAAAGCTCGGTGAAGTGCATTTTGGAGAACGATGGATGGGCGTCAGCGCCTTAAATACCCAGAGGGTGGGGTCTCTGGCGTGACGCTGACGCCCCTGCCGTAAAGGCATGATTGTATTCCTTCAGGTAATCGTGCGGGGGCGCAATTCCCATAGCATTTATGTTGCACTTCGTTCCCTTCCTTCAGGGAACATGAATTATGGTGCATAACTTTCAGTTCTCTCCATGCATATGTGGGTTTTCTCCAGGTACCGGTACTCCAGTTTCCTCCCCCAGGTTTATTATTAGGGTGTCCAAATACTTTGTATTTCTTTCAAAAGTCTTCAGTTAATCCAAAATACTGCAGCCAGAGTCTTAACTGGAGTTAGTAGGAGAGATAGTATCTCTCCAGTTTAAACTTCTTTCCACTGGTTCCCTGTCAAGTCCAGAATTTTATTCAAAATCGTAATTCTAACCTACAAAGCTCTCAACAACCTACTCCATCTTACTTTGTGTATTACAGATCTTATTGTTCCATATTTTTCTAACAGAGCACTTCGCTCTCATGCTGCAGGTTTATCTGCGGTTGCTAGAGTTTCCAAAAGCAGAATGGGAGGAAGCTCTTTCAGTTATCAGGCTCCTCTCTTGTGGAACCAACTTCCATTTTCTGTCCATGAGGCTGACACATTACAGCAAACCCCCGACCTACGACCCCATCGACCTGCGAACCACGGGACCTACGAACGTATCATATTTAATAAAAATATGAAATTACTGTATTAAAAAAAAAAAAAAAAAAATTTTTTTTTTTTTGTGTTTAAATGTTCTTAATTTCATGTGTACATCACTTTGTTGCAGCTGTGGTTGTTTTAAATGCTTTATAAATAATAATTATGATAAAAAATGATCATTTCTGATCATTTTTGTCATGATTGCGCAATAATCGTGCAACTTCCGGTCATAACAGGAAGAAGGTCGGTCATAACAGGAAGAAGGTCGCCAGTCACCGGAGGCCAGCCATCTTAGGGTTAGTCACGGCTACAGGCAGCAAAGTTTGGAAGACTTGTTGATCAGGATTGCCTCATATGGATTAATTACTATCTGGAATCGCTCTGTGAGCTCTGTGGACGTCTCAGGCGGAGAAGCAGCTGCAGAATGATGGCCGATTGGGCCGCACCGCCGCTCCAACACCAGCTCATGGCCTGGCTAGCAGAAGCTAACACAGGCCTCGAGAGCTAACACAGGCCTCGAGCAGCTCCCGTGGTTTGCTCGTCGCGCTGCTCGGCCTGATAACAACAACGCATGGCAACCTAAGATGTCGGCTATGACCATCTCAAAGTAAGAAAATATATTTTTATTTATTCTGTAAATGTGAATAGCAATGTTTAACATTACAGTACACTACTGTACATGCTTAAATGTGTGCGCGCGCTCCGTTAGCATGATAAATAAAGGTTGAATGAATGAATGAATTTAAAAAAATAATAATTTTCACCCCCTGCCTACGAACGGATCGAGCTGCGAACGGTTCTTAGGTCCCAAACTCGTTCGTAGGTCGGGGGTTACCTGTATCCAGTTTTAAGACTGGGCTTAAGACTTTTCTTTTGGATAAATCCTATAGTTAGGGTTGGCTTGGGTTTCCTGAGCTATCCCTTAGTTATGCTGCAAAAGGCTTGGACTGCTGGAGAACAAATTGACCTAATTTTTTCACCATACTACTTTCTTCACTTACTCTGCTCAACCTGTTTTATATTTGTAATGTATTTTCTATCCTTGACATGTGTATTTGTCTTTCAGGTACACCTGCACCTATATCTGGACCTACCATTCTGTGTTCATTTGTCTCTCCTTCCAATCCTCTCAAACCAGCCGGTCAAAGCAGATGGCCGCTTGTCCTGAGCCTTGTTCTGCTGGAGGTTTCTTCTTTTTAAAATGAGTTTTTCCATTCCACTGTTTCCATTGTGCTTGCTCAGGATGTGAGACTACAATGAAGTGAAGATTCGAGTCTGCTAGTTTCCTTAGAAAGAAAATCTTACTAACTGGCTTTTCTATTATGTTCCTGTAAAGTGCCCTGTGACAACTTTGTTGTGATAAGGCTATATATCCATCCATCCATCCATCCATTATCATTTACCATCTTCTTCCATTTTGGGTCAGGGGAGTCGCCAGTGCCCATTTCCAGCAATCACTGTGCGAGAGTCAGGGGACACCCTGGACAGGTCAAAAGTCCATCACAGGGACACATAGAGACAAATGAGACAAACAACATTCACTCTCTCACTCAAACCTAGGGACAGCTTAGAGTCACCAATCAGCCTAACATGCATGTTTTTGGTCTGTGGGAGGAAACCTGAGAACCCGGAGAATAACCATGCATGCACGCAGAGAACAAGAATACTCCACCCAAGAAGGCCCCCGGACTGGGATTTTAACCGGCAACCTTCTCGCTGAGAGGCAGCAGCACTACCAGTTGTGGCGCTATATAAATCAACTGAATTGAATTAAAATTTCCCTAGGTGTGAGTGAGAGAGTGAATGGTTGTTTGTCTCATTTGTCCATGTGGCCCTGTGATGGATTTGCATCCTGTCCAGGGTGGACCGCGCCTCTCGTACAGTGATGGCTGGACATGGGCACCAGCGCCCCCCACACCACCGTGACCCTGAAAAGGAAGAAACGGGTAAATATGATGGATGGATGGATTAATCTGTTATTCTAAATTGATGTATTTTACATGAATGGACAATAATATTTTTCAATTCTGCACACTTCCTGTTTCTGATGCAGTGCATCCTTTGCACAGCAACACACAAAGACAAGCTTTTTATTCCAAAACACTAAATATGTTTATGTTTATGTTTATGTTTATGTTTATGTTTATTAAATTTGTTCATTTTTTTACAAAAGAAACAATACAAGGCAATCTCATAATGATAGTGTACAAAATGTAAAAAAATGAAAGGTGGCAGAAAGAAGAATAAATCTTATTATATCTGCCCCTTATCTCCAGCAATCAGATTAAACAACAGTAGTCAAACCATGTAAACAATAATAATCTTCAACCAACTTTTTCCAACAATCAGGTTAAACAATAATATTCTTCAACCAACAGTTCAAAATGACTAATTCTTTTTAGTTTTCTAACTAATACTAATACAGTACAAAATGACTAACACTTTCTAATTTTCTAACTAATACAATACACATTACGTTATTTCACATATATTTTTTTAACATATTTGTTTTGATCATTTTTTTAAATGTAAACATTGACTTGGCATTTTTAACTACATTCTCCAAGCCATTCCATAATCTAATTCCCTGAATTGAGGTAGAACGTCCCTTCAAACTGGTTCTGAATTGTGGTTTTACAAACAACTCTGTTCCCTTAAGATTATAACAACTTTGTCTTTTAACAAAGTGCATTTGGATATTTAAAGGTAATGCATTATTTTGAGCTCTATACATAACTGATAAAATATTATAGTCTATAGTGCAAATAAACATTAAGAAAGAGTGATGAAGTGCAAAGTTTATTAAATGAGAATGAATGATTCCTTTAAATTCTCCTCACAAAATCTTGTACTCTGCAAGCAAATGCAGAAATAAATACTGTATGCAACATGGCCAGGGGCAAAGATCACCATGTCTAAGCCTTCCAGTTACAAATTATAGACTGCTCTCAGATAAGAAACACAAACTAGAACCAAAAACTAGCTTTGCAACAGATGCGATGATGTAGTAAATCAACCCCTAAATTATGCTGTATAAAGTTACATCTCATCCATTTAAATGAGAAAATATCATTATTATAAGAAACTACAAACTTCTACAGCCATCTAACAGAGCTTGCAGCCATGTAGGAGCTAAGTCAGGTTCAGCTGATAAAATATTATACAGTCTTTAATTCAGCAGTTGTAAAAGTTCACAAATTTAATTGTAGCATTTGTTAACCAAGGCTTTACACATGTACCCAAAAATATGTATTCATTAGAAAATATTAGATGCACAGTTGAATAAGAATAAATTCCAAGTTTCACAACATTTTATCTTGTTGAAATGCTATCTTGACAAGGTGAAGGGGTTTACGTACCACTGTGATCCTGGGGGCTATGTTGTCTGGGGCAACAGCTCCTGGTAGGGTCTCCCATGGCAATCAGACCATGGCGGAGGGGTCAGACTGAGGGTGATCCAAAATTTTGATGGACAAACAACATACTAATCAGGAAACCTTGCCCCAAAAAAGGAAACTGGGGATCCTCCTTCCAGCCAGGTGTGGGGGGTGTCCAAAACTTGGCACCTATGGCTTCTCAAAAAACATTGCCAGTCTAAATCCCAGTCAAGACACCTCTGCTCCTATCCAATGTAAAATGGACTAGCAACGTTTTTTGAGAAGCCTATGCTGTTGGGTTGTGAGGTGTGTTTTGTCAATTTACATACAGTTGTGTGTCTTCTGTCAGAGACTTCAAGGAAACTCCTACTGTTAAGGTGTGATTTGTCAATTTACATGTATGTGTTACCTCAGCTTGCAATTTACATAAGTTGGTGCGTGACTCCTAAGACTGTTATAACTCCACGCGCACACAATCTGTTCATTGAATTGATAAAGCCCTCTGGATAGAGGTCGAAGCGTCTTCTGTAACAAATAAAGTCCAGTTGATCTTGTACTGAACGCCTTTTTTTATTTTATCATGTCCTGGACGACTGAGAATTTTCCCCTACATGTTATGATGATACATTTTATGATTCTGTTAATAAATGGTTCAGTCCTGCTGAACCAACATAAATTAAAGTTTCATGCCTTTTGCATCTTATCAGCTGGTCACAAAATGTATTGATTAATCTGAAAAAGAGAGAACCCTTGAATATTTGATGATAATTTAGTGTCAGGTATAACCTGCTCATTTTTACATCTAGTGTATGGGACAGTCATTAAATCTGATGCACCCTATATTGTTACATAGGTTTATTTGGCATTTCACCACATGTGGTACATGAGCTGCAATGAAATTATGTACACAGGGTCCCAGTTACATCCAACAATAGCAAAAGTGTAGTGTAAAAAGAAACAGTAAATAATGATCAAAGATATACACTAAGATATATGCTAAATGAATGCCAAACAGTACGCTAAAAGATCTAAGATATACGCTAAATACTAAGACTTCTGGTAAGATGGCGCCCCTGTACACGGCTTGCAATCCACCTCTGCTGATGGTGTTCTCACTATTTATGTTTTGTTCATTTTTAATCTGGGACATAAACTCACTGCTGGTGTATGATCGATGACAGCTTCTGGATCTTCGATTTTCTGCTGCTGATGTCACTTATTTGGATATATATAAGCGTAACNATGTGCCTGTTTACCTACGCTGTGCCCCTCATCTGCCTGCCCGGAGATATCGCTCTAGACGCCAGGGAAAATGCGTTGGCCGGCTGGTGAAGCTTAAAGCTCTGCGTGCTGCATATACCTGTCTAGCTGGTGGTCATGGTTTCCATCGCCAGCTTCCTACGCGCCCGGACCAGGTAAACACCGGGAGTTGTCAGCCGGGGTGGCTCACTGCCTGACAAGGAGGGGTTGTTATTGAAATTCTGCAGCAGCTGGAACGCGTTCACTCCGCTGCTGCTGGATCCACCTTGGACAATATCAGGATGTGTGTGGTCAACGCTAGGGGTTGAACGAGTACATAATTTTTAACCTCGACATTAACATAAAAAAACTCGAACGACGCTCGAGTAGCCGATGACGTCACAGTGTCTTACGATGCAAAATAAATAAATAAATATAAATGCCTAAAAACGTCTTTACAAAAAGAAAAAAAAGACCAACAAAGCATTGGGAGCATTTATTATGCTCCTATCATTTATCATACTGCACATAAGTCACAGGAAAAACAAAACTATTAGTTATATTAATAATATTAAAAGTGAAAGTATAAGGCGATGAAAACCGAAACTTAAAAAACAAATGGGGCCACAGCCACACCGTACCACCGCCTGCAGCTGTGCAATTTAGGTTTACTTTTAGAGATTGTGTTTATAGGTTTTTGGTAGCTCTAGAGAGATGAATATTTGTTTTTTTTGTTTGTGAAACGAGAGAGATGAAGCCGTTTCGGCCGTGTTATATATGGGACCTGCATTGCAACACTGCCCTCTGCTGTCACAATCTACTACAAAGAAAGTCAACACGAAGTAGCGCATTTTATAAAATTATAAACTGTTTTACCTTTTTGACAAGACGGCCTGCTCCATTAACATCCGTGCGCACAAAGGAATCCATTTTGTAGCGTCTACTAAAAGCTAAAAGCTACCCCGCGCGCTGTGAAATGTGAAATGTGACGTCACTACGGGTACCCGAGGTGGACAAAAAAGCCTCGATAGAAGTCAAAGCACTCGATCTGTCGAAAACTCGGGTACTCTGTTAATGCACTAGTCAACGCAAGATCTGTTACCAACAAAACTTTTGTCCTCAGGGATTACTTTCAAGAGCACGATTTAGACTTTTTCTTCATCAAAGGATCTTGGATGTCATCAAGTGAGGCCAACGCCTTGACGGAATTATTACCACCGAACTGTCTGTATTTTAATGCCCCACGGCCATCAGGCCGTCATGACGGTGGATTATTAACAATATTCAAATAAACTATTGACTGTAAACAACTGCCCATCCTGGGTTTCCTGCTCCAGCTTTGAGCTGACTGTCTTTGAACTCGGCCATTCACCTTCAACTTTATGTACACTCGTCTACTGCCCATCTCAATCTAAGGATTTCATAAATAAATTTTCTGATTTCTTGGCTGAAATCACACCAAAATATGATCATGTTGTCATTACTGGGGACTTTAATTTGCATGTGTGCTGTGAGAAGCCCTTGGTTAAAGACTTTTTATATTTATTGGACTAATATAATAATAATAGTAATAATACATTTTATTTGTAGGCACCTTTCTTGGCAATCAAGGTCACCTTACATTGTCAATCATAAAAACAGACACAGTATTATATACACAGTAAAAACAAGTAAAATGAATTAAAATAAGACAATGTAGTTGCTATCATTTCTTGGCACTCAAGGTCACCTTACATTGTCAATCATAAAAACATACACAGTATTATATACACAGTAAAAACAAGTAAAATGAATTAAAATAAGACAATGCAGTTGCTATCATAGTGCATAAGCTACTTTAAACAGGTGAGTTTTGAGTTTGACTTTGAAATGTGGTAAAGAATTTGTGTCACGAATATCAGGTGGTAGTGATTTCCAGAGCTGGGGAGCTGAGCAGCTGAATGCTCTGCTCCCCATAGTAACAAGACGAGCAAGGGGAACAATGAGCTGAATAGAAGAAGAAGATCTATATATAATGTAATCTAAATCAGCATGTAAACGGTCCCACCTAAGAGTGTGGACATACACTGAACCTTGTTTTAGCTCGTGATGTGACTGTTACTAATCTTGAATTCTGTGGCAATGTGTTTTCAGACCACATTCCAGTCTGGTTTGAGTTCACCCTCCCCTGTCTAACTCCTAAGCCGTGTGCTCCTGCATGTCACAGCCGGGCCATTAACCACTTCACTGTCACACATTTCAAATATGTTTACAACTCTGAAATGATAATTCAGCCCCCGGTGTTTCTCTCCACCACTGAGGAGCTGATATCCCAGTTCAAATATGTTTGCTTAAAGGCTCTGGATCATGTTGCTCCTATTAAAACTAGAAAATCAAAAATCAGAGCAGAACCTTGGCTGAATGATGTCACAAAGGCCATTAGACAGCAGTGTAGGAGGGCGGAGCACAAATGGAGGAAAGACCGGCTGCAGATCTCTTTTCAAATACTAAAAGAGTTGGCATCATTATCAGAAAGCAGTAAAAGATGCTAAATCTCAATACTTTTCTGATTTCATTGCCTCAAGCTCTCACAACCTATGAGTTCTCTTCTCTGCCCTAAACTCTGTTCTCCATCTCACTGAACCATAACCTCTAGAAGCCTCGACTGAGCTGTGCGAGAACTTTCTACAATTCTTTTTTTTTTTAATTGCGACCACCCGGGCTCTCATTTCCCCTCCAACTCATGATCCATCCATCCCACCTCAATCTGTAGCTTTATTTGACCATTTTGAACCAATCTCTGTCTTCTCTAGAGCAGGTCATGTGCAACTTGAAACCATCTAGTTCCCCCTTTGATGTGGTCCCCCCTCGGCTACTAAAGGAGGTTCTTCCTACTCTAGGTCCTTCCATTCTTGCTATTGTGAATAGCAGTTTATCCAATGGTGTGGTGCCAAAAACCTTTAAACATGCTGCTGTTCAACCTCTCCTGGAAAAAAAGCAAACCTTGACCCATCAATCCTATCCATCTTCCAGCTTGTCTCCAGACTCCCATTTGTTTCTAAACTTCTGGAAAAAATAGTTGAGTCCAAGTTGAAGTACTTCCTGGAGGATCATGCTGTCATTGAGTTATTCCAATCTGTCTTTAAACCTCTCCACAGCACTGAAACTGCCCTACTG
>JBBPBX010044276.1:5105-27528 GCA_038048925.1 Garcialebias charrua | reverse complement strand
ATAGGTTTTTTAAATGGTATGTCTGTGGGCTATCCAGACAATGTTCATTCAATTTAATACACAGAATAATTCTTAGATAATCAATTATACACTTTTTTATTCTGCCATTTTTAACTTTCGTTTTGAACGACTTGTTCATGATAATTAAGGGGTGGCCGTGGCGTAGTGGTAATGGCAGTCGTCCCCCGATCCAAAAGTTGGCGGTTCGAGTCCAGGTTCCCCACGCCATGTGTCGTTGTGTCCTTGGGCAAGACACTTAACCCTGAGTTGCTCCCGGTAGGTCTGGAAAAGCACCTTGCATGGTAGTCTGCCGCTACCGGTTTATGAATGTGTGTAGCATTCAATGTGTGTAGCACTTTGAGATTTTCAGTAATGAAAAGTGCGTTATAAATTGAATTCATTATTATTATTATTATTATAATGAGCTCTCATGGCCATGCCCTTCAAAGATCTGTTTACATTAACTCCGCCCTCTGTAACAGCCAGTATCTCTAAACTGTTGTTGTTTTAAAATTTGCTATTCTTTAAAAAGGGTTAGTGTTAACCTTTCCTGCTCACCCTAACCCAAGCTTCAAAGCAGCTCTGCACCGTGATGGAGAGAGAGCAACAGCTACAGGCCAGATGCACGTGTCGTGCAGCAGGTCCTCGGATGGATGGATGGACAGACGGACGGATGGAAGGATAAAGCTTGGACCTCAGTCAGTAAAGAATCCATCTGTCTGGGTTCAGGAAGGCAGGATGTTTGATGGAGCTGACGCGGAGGAGGAGGACGCAGCTGCTCTGAGCGCTGCACCCGTTACCTGCTTTAGGAGTTGACAGAACTCTTCAGCGACGCAGAGGATGAAGAATTCAATGAGTTTGAAAAAAAAAATATATATATATATTTTTTGGTGTTTATCTTGTTACATTTTAAAGAGATGAAGGTTGTTGCAGCATGTTAGTAACATGTAGTAACAAGTAACATGCCTCAATAGGTACCGGTAAGTGGAAACTACGTTGGTTTTCCGTCCCAAACCTTATGGGTTCAATTCCCACATGGTAGAACGTTTTTTTTTTATTCATTCCAGATTAAAAAAACACAAGAAAACTATTTACAAAACAACAAGAAATAAAACAATGCATGAAATGAAAGGAAGCAGAAGAAGAAAATAATCTTATCTCCCCTTCTCAAACTAATTTTTTTTTCAAACACTCTTTTATTGGATAAAAAAAGTAGAATGTGTTAACAGGCATATTAACTCCTTTTTTTTAATCCAATAAAAGACAAACGTAAAATTAGTTGTTTGAATCGAGTGTTTGAAAAAAAAATAGTTTGAGAAGGGGCAGATAAGATTATTTTCTTCTTCTGCTTCCTTTCATTTCATGTATTGTTTTATTTCTTGTTGTTTTTTTTAATCTGGAATGAATAAAAAAAATAAAAAAACGTTGTACCATGTGGGAATTGAACCCATAAGGTTTGGGACGGAAACCCAACGCTGTTTCCACTGACCTATTCAGGCATGTGAATTTAGCTTGGTCAACTTCTCCTTTAAACGAACTGCCCCTCATAAAATTCTGGCTACGCCCATGTTTTATACTGAAGTGGGTTGAGCCCAGAGCCATATATATAGAGAGTTCCGATACCCTTTGATCTCACCGACAGGCGGTCAATCGTTCCAAACAACGGCTATGGAAACCTTGTGGAGCTGCGCCCTCTGGCGGCGACGGAGCGCTACTGCAGGCAGCTTCAGACTGTAACTAGAGCCATGGAACAAATCGCCCCTCCATGACCCACGTGACTTCCGCATTCCATTCTTACAACGGAACTCTATGGAAGTGTCGCAACTCTCACTTTATATGGCTCTGGTTGAGCCCAGAGCCGTAAATATAGAGAGAGTTCTGACACTCTTTGAAGTCGCCGATGGGCGGTCAATCGTTCCAAACAACGGCTATGGAAACCTTGTGGAGCTGCGCCCTCTGGCGGCGACGGAGCGCTACTGCGGGCAGAGTCAGACTGTAAAACAGAGCCATGGAACGAATCGCCCCCTCCATGACCCACGTGACTTCCGCATTCCATTCTTACAACGGACCTCTATGGAAGTGTCGCAACTCTCACTTTATATGGCTCTGGTTGAGTCTAACCAGGGGTTGCTAGGTGAGGGGCTGGACTCAAGGTGTGGGGGGATTTTCCTGGCGCTTGTGACGTCACAAGCGCGAGGATTTGAAAACGAAGTGTTTCTATCAAAGATAAATAAATATACTACTTAGAGTAAATAAACCACTGGGTGCATTTTTTTGGCCCTAGGACTGTTTTTTTTATGAAGTACATACCAAAAGTTGAGTAAAAAAAACATTAAAAAGTGAATTTTGCATCTGTGGTCCCCTTTAAGTCCCAAAACAAAAGAAATCCACTTCAAAGTTATGAACAACATCTATCCATCCAACGAGTTGCTAAGATTGAGGTTTGGTATTGATCATAACAACTGTGTGTTTTGTGAGATGGACATTGAAACAACTGATCATCTGTTTTTCACTTGTTCCTACTCTGGGACTTTCTGGGAGGACATACAAGACTGGCTATCATCCAAAATCCAAATCACCCCCTTCACAAGAGAATCTATTATATTTGGTATCCATCTGGAAAACAGAAAACTGGACCTGATAGTAAACACCCTGATTATCCCGGGAAATTTTTTAATCCACACTTCCAAATGGAGAAAGACAAAACCACTCTTTATCAGATATAAAGACGCTTATATATATTATACATATCAGAGGGATGAAGTTAGAGAGGACATGATTTCTGATACATCACTATCTTTATCACCTAACAGAAAAAAAACAACAACAAAAAAAACGTTCAGAATGACAGAAATCTATTCCAGGGACGGAAACTTTAATCCGTGAAACAGAAACTAAAATCATCCATCCATTATCTTTTATCCGCTTCTTCCATTTCGCTTCTCCATTTTTGGGTCACGGGGGTCGCCGTTGCACAGCAATCACTGTGCGGCTCACGGAGCCCAGTGGAGGCTCACTTTACCGCAGTTGCGGGGGACGGGGTACACCCTGGACAAGTCGCAAATCCAACTAAAATCATCACTGAAAAGCTGTTTAGATACAAACCTAATCTGTGACGCAGAACGTTTGGGTTGAAAACAGCATCTTGGGTTTTGTTGTGTTGCAGTTTGTCATTTAAACGACATCGTTCCTCTTTATAATCTGCGTCTGTTGTTTCCAGAAACTCCAACGTTCCTTCAGCAGCCACTTCCTCTCGTTGTTCAGCCTGATGTCTCCTCATCTCTGTTAGCTAAAGTTTCCTTAAAATAATAGATACATAACCGGTATAGATGAACCGAACTCAAGAAGATTAAATTACTGCAAATGTTACAGCAAATTAACTCGTAGTCTAAAAGTACAACACAATTTAACAAAACTCACCTTTTTACTAATCTTCGTGAAGAGAAATACTTCCGGTGACTCTTCTTCTGGTGTTGTCAGCTTTGCAGCGGTATTATTTGTTCCACAGCGACACTGACTGTTTAAGAGAAGAACTGCATTGAGTGCAGCACGTCAAGGTCAGAAAACTTTCCATCCAGTCTTCGTCACCTTCTTCAGGTTCTGACCCAGAGTCTGATAAGTCTTTTAGCTGAGAGTCAGAGCCCTTTACATCATCACATTCATCATCCTCACTGACTTGTCTCTGAAGAGCTGCAATCAGTATTTAGATCTGGGTCATGGTGTCTCTGCTTCTCCAGTCTTCTCCACCAGTTGATACCTTCATCTGGTCAGCTGAGCTGCTCATTGGAAGATCTTCCTCTTTTACTTGCTGCTGATGAAGCTGTAAAAACAGAGGATTTTCCTCACTCTTCAAAGGAACAGCAGTGAATGCAAACCCGGTGTCAGTCTCCTTTTTCACACAAAACTGTTCTCCCTCTTGACTGGTCCACAGTTCCTCTTCCTCCTTTATGTTGAGGGTCTCCAGATTCTGTTGGTCCACACCAAGCATCTGTACTTCAGGAGCTTCTTTACTCACCATCTGCTGAACAGCTGCAGGGACCACTGAAAACATGAAAATCAGGCACAATTGTAACTTTATATTCACACATACAGTGGTGCTATAAAGTTTATGAAGCCTTTAAAACTTTCTAAATATCTGCATAAAAACAACCTAAAACATCATCAGAATTCCACACAAGTCCTAAAAGAAGATAAAGAGAACCCAGTTAAATGAATTAGACAAAATATTATACTTGATCATTTATTTATCCATGAAAATTATCCAATATTACACGTTATTTCTGAGATTTGTCAAGTTCTTCTATTAATAATGCACAAAATTAAATGAAATATTGATGAGAGCATGCAGTGTTAAAATGAACTAAGTTTTAATTTATATCAGTCCATGGCCATTAAGAGACAAACTGCCTCAAGTGTACTCGTCAGTGTTTGAATGTAAAACAAACAACTTGTAACTAATACCAATAAAAACAACTGATTTTATAGGGTAGACTTTTGGTAGTAAATTATGCATATTTAGATGTTTGTTTTATATTACCGTAATATATATGGTGATCACAATAATATCAAACAAACAAACAAACAAACAAAAAAAACTAAGAAATGAGCAATGCTGTCTCAAATATATTTAATCTGTGAAATTATTTTTGGAGGAGACCATTATATGATAATGGACGAATGCTTGATAGATGTCCATCAAAGTTGCAAAATCATCATTACCACTCCAGTTTGTAACAGAACTAAACTGTGCACTCAGAAAAACGAAGAATACAGTATCTGGTAAAGATAACATTTGGTACACAATGATAAAACATCTAAGCAAAACAGCAAAGAACATAATACAGTACTAGAATTTTACAATAAAGTATGGGATGAAAGGAAGCTGCCAGAGTAGAGCTGTCATTTCTAACCCAAGCCCTAAGCCCGGCCCCAACCGACCCAAATGCGGTCGGGTGGGGCCGAAGTCTTTTTTGGACTGTGAGGTCTCAGTTTCTGATAGAGGATATTTGCAAACTGAGGTGTACCGCAAACCCACCCACACAGACCAGTATTTGCAGTTTGACTCCCATCACCCTTTGGAGCACAAGTTGGGAGTCATCAGGACTCTGTATCACAGAGCAGACAGCGTCCCCACTAACTCGGGAGCCAGACAGAAGGAGAAATCCCACACAAGACAGGCTAGGAGACACAGTGTCTCTGAGGACGTTCTGTGTCTTTGAGGGCTGGTTCCTGGTCTATCAACACAAAAGGAAGACGTTGGCAGCAAATCTGGACCTGGTCAGGCTGCCTGCCTTACATGATGGCTTGGTTCATGTCTTGAGAAACCAGACTTTTGGCTGAATGGATCTTGGGGATTTTCTCAGGCACGTTCCATTGGTATAATTGGTGGTAATTTGGACATTTCGGAAGCGAGTGGACCGACACAGACTGAATGTAGATGTCATTAAAGTTCTGCCTGTTCCCAAAACAATCGTGTTTATCTGACATTCAGCTCCCTGACTGGCCTTGACAGGCCTTCTTATCTCAACACGCCTGAAAATTTTCGTAAACCTGACGCTCTCACCCCTCCCAAACTTGCTACTGAGGAATTCCACAGACTTTTGAGAGGAGCCCAGCTGAATTAACATTCTGTCATCATTTCAGGCCCAGGGGCGTTGTTTCATTAATAAAAACGAAACAATAAAATAAAAACATTTCGAAATATATGCATATATGTTTTTAGTTGTGTAGGATAAATATTTTATGAGTAATGGTGAGTTATATTGTTTGTTTCAAAAAATGTTTTCTGATTGGTGACGTTCCTGTTCTGGGGGTGCATGAATCTTATCGATAGACTCTTGTTATAAATGGTGCATGCGCAGTTATTCCACGATGTTACAAAACAATGGGAAGACGCTGGGCGCAGTTTTCACCGCCCTGGACACATACAACGTGAGCTCTAACTACCGATCATGTGCTTCCGGTCTTTTTTTTTTTCTTGTCTGGAAAATGAGCCGTGTGGTCATTGACTCAAGCAGGCTTGCTCAGGTAAGTTTTAAATTATTGAAAGCCCTTTATCTAATGTCTATTTGCATTTCTGACTGATATGCCTCTCAACTTTTAGATGGTTGTTTGTGAAAAAACCCTTCAGCTGACTGTTTATTCAACTGGTGAGTTTGTGTTTTTCTTTGTTTGTTTGTGGAGTTAGCATGCTAGTGCTGGCCTCCAGGTTTTATTGTATACATAGTTCCCACACACGTGACCGGTATTGTGCAATACTGGCTTTTCTGCCATCTTGGTAGTCAGAAAATGGCGGACAAACAGACGTGAGCAACCAGAGCTAAGCTAAGCTATTCTTGACCAAGGCGCAAGAGCTAGATATCTGCAAAAAAAAAAAGCAGTGGTCGGAGTTGACCCCTATGAGGTGGAGCTAGAAATCATGTCAGACGAAGCAGTATTGCCCCCTGGTGGAGAAGGGCAACAAGTTGTCACCAAGAAGTTACTCTGATATCGTTAATTATTTAATGACTACGAGGAGTGCCCACAACAGAGCAGCTTTGCAGCTTTAAATCCATGGATGGATGCTTAATAACCAGTAACAGATTTGTGAAGGATGTCCAAATCTTCATGTTAATAACAGTTCGGGTGACTGGCAGAGTAAGTGTTTACAATAATGCACACATAGATGTCCCTCGTAGCTACAACAGCTAAGCTAATCTTAGCTACAGTAAACATTGGTGTTATTTACTGCGTGCACTGCTAAGCTCACGTAGCTTGTGCTACAGTAAATATCAGCCATTTTTAACGTAACAAAGAATAGTTTAGCTAATGTAACTTGTGCCACAGTAAATATCAGCAATGTTTACTTTAGTAAAAGCTACATCAGCTAAGCTAATCTTTGCTAAAGATCGTTGTAGCTACTTCAGCTTACCTGATGAGCTTGTTGTCATACAGTAAAGATCGCTGATATTTCTCACATTACTACATTATTTATTTAGCCTATGATTGCCTTTCATACTTAAATTAGTGTTAACAAAATAAAGTATTTGTAATTATTGCTCGGTCATAGTATTTAACGTTTTACAGTAAATGTCACTGATATTTATTTTCCACTGTGATCTGCCTTTGTTAATCAATCAATCAATCAATCACCTTTATTTAACCAGGTAGAGCCCGTTGAGATCGAGATCTCTTTTACAAGGGTGACCTGGTCAAGTGGTCAGCAGCACACGTCACATTGGCAATAGGCATTTGCACTTATCAAAAAGAAAATAAAGAAAACTACAATCACAGTAAACAGATGTTGACAGTTCAAAACCAACAGGATATGACAGATTTCTATATACATTATATACAAAACAAGCAGACAAAAAAAACCAACAATGACATGTATATTGGATAAGTAGTGGTTAGAATAATAAAGTTAGTGGTGAAAAGTTACAATTTGGTAACTCCATTTAATCCATTGGTTAAATATTGCTTTAAACCCTGAAAGCATTTTAATTGTTTTCATCCTTTGTGTTGTATTTCTGTGTAAGGTACTCCCTGGATGAAGCTCCACTTGGTCCAGAAGTTTTGTGCAGGCGAGCACCACAGCAACAAAAGAGTGAAAATATCATTTTTTTAAATTAAATCTGCTTTTCAAGTGCTGTACATTTGGTCAAGTACATTTGGTGTTGCTGTGAAACATGCATTTCTAAATGTAACATGTGCTTACCTTTAGTTTGAATAAAACAGTTGCACCAAGTTTCACCTTCTTTGTTTCATTTATTAAGATATGTTTAATGTCCAATAATGAGAAGTTCTACTGCACATGAATAAAACCTAGATGTAGTGGTTGTTCTTTGGCAACTTACCAGTTTAGTGTTTTATTGACATGTACAAAACATAAAAACATGCATGTTGCTGTATGGTTCCTCTTCCAGGAAGAGACTGATAAAGTTCAGAGTAAAAGCTATAATTATAAATTCAAAACAGTTGAAACTGAATACAATATGAGAAGAACCGTGTGTGATTTTATGTCTTTTAATGAAAATGATTTGGCTACAGAATA
This sequence comes from Garcialebias charrua, assembly GCA_038048925.1. Classification (NCBI taxonomy): domain Eukaryota; kingdom Metazoa; phylum Chordata; class Actinopteri; order Cyprinodontiformes; family Rivulidae; genus Garcialebias; species Garcialebias charrua. The sequence continues at coordinate 19,496 of JBBPBX010044276.1, read as the reverse complement.
AATACCAGATCAAAAACACTCTTCAACATGATGGAGACCAGGGCAGTTTCTGATTTTAAACAAACTGGAACAGATTCCTCATCATGTGGGGCCACCCGAATGGAGCAGCCCATTTTTACTATTTTATGCTTATGTTTATTAAATGTTTCAGTGTTTTAGTGTTTAAATGGTTACTGTTGCACCGAGGGACTGAGAGAAACGCAATTTCAATCCTGTGTATGTCCTGTACATATTGCAGTTCTGACAATAAAGTTGACTTTGACTTTCGACTTTGACTTTGATGTACATGTACTGTATATATTTTATCCTGTGTTTTCATTTTATTATAATTTTACTGCTGTATGTCATAGTTTTACCATTAGTGTGTGTTACTGTTTCTNGTAATGCCATTACTGTCCCAACACTGGTCACGACGCACCCGAGGAGGGCGCTGGTGGATTAGAGAATGAGCCTGCAGGCCTGCTTTGCAGCCTGACAGGCAGCTACTGAAGCAGCATGAACAATATATGTGTTTTATATTGTTTTTGTGGGGTTGTGTGCGTGGTTGTTTTTGTTTGTTGCAACCACGCCAGAGGGTAGAACAGTCTCTGGCGGAGACCCCCAACAGGGGAACATAACTGACACTGAACTATGCACAGAACAGGTTATAATGTCAGTAATAACAATATCAGACAGCAGTCACAAGCACTGAGACTGATGGTAACGCTCACACATCATGCCCAACGGTCAGCTGATGTGGGCAGAAACACCACATGAAGGACTTACAGTGGTGTCAAAGTATTCACATTCATTACTCAAGTAGAAGTATAGATACTGGGATTTAAAATTACTTCTGTAGAAGTAGAAGTATCAACTCTAGCTTTTTACTCAAGTAAAAGTAAAAAAGTACTGGTTTCAAAACTACTTAAAAGTATAAAAGTAAAAGTAGCGTAAGAAAAAGCAACAACAAAGACAAATGCTTAGGCTGCACCACACATACTATTGTATACAACCCCACCTCCCCCACAAAAATCATTTTTTTAGACTAGATTATATTATATTGTTAATGTTGAAAAACTAGGGGTGCACTAAGCTACCTGTCTTAACTGCATATATGCCCATTGAAAATAGACACATTTAAATGCAAATTTAAATATATTAAAATAACCATACTGTATAGGGGTATTATTGAGCATTTGCCTGCAGTGTGAACGTAGTCTATGAAGTAAAACTTTGTTAAGTTCAGTGAAAACTCTGACAGAAAGAAAATATGTTTTAAATCTGAATAAAAAAGAGAAATAATGTTAGCAAGCAAACCCAGAGCATGTAGCTAGTTCCATGGCTAGTACCTCCTAACCATAGAAAACATTATACAACATTAGTATGTTACTAGGTCACTAGAAGTCAGTAATCTTATTGAGTCCAGTATTTAAAAAAAAACGAAATATCTTTCTTTTCCCTTCATCACTACTCAGCTGAGCAGCGACTTTTTCCAAATTTAGTTCCCTATTATAACCAATTTCCATTCTCAATATTCTCCTATGACCCACATATTTCCTGCAATTATTAAAAAACATGTTCTATTGTTTCTGCGGCATTACACCAATCACATAAACCAGTAAGATGTTTCCCCATCTTAAAAAGAGTGTCATTCAATAAACTATGCCCAGTTCTTATTCTATTTATAATTATCTCCTCCCTCCTATTTATTCCTCTGAGTCTATTAACATCAACTGTATTTCACAGTGCTTCTCCAGCAAAGTGAGGGAAACGAAACACGGGAGGAGCCTCCCTCCTATTTATTCCTCTGAGTCTATTAACATCAACTGTATTTTGTATCCTATATAAATGTCTCCCTTTTGTCTCATTATCCCATCTCATTTTCCATAATTTCTTGCTTTCGTTCCAAACTATACTTTTTCCTTCAGATTTAGTTAACTTTATCGGCATATCAATGTCTACTTTTTTAACAGTTTCTTTAAAAACAAAAAACAAAAAAAACTTTCAGCTTACCTCAATATTAGGCATGTAACGAGATCTCGTTGTACGAGATCTCGCGATATTAAACTCCCGCGATATCTCTCGTTGAGAGGTAACGTTGTCTCGCGAGACGCTAATGCTAGCGCTAGCAGAGCCCCTAGCAAGTCAGCGTCACGGACAGCATGGCTTCGCCGGATGAAGTTGCTATAGAAGACGCCCCAACTACTGATGGAGGGTCCCGGTGCCGCAGACGCCTCTACATTGACATGGAGGGTCCCGGCGCTGCCGACGCTGCCCCGGATGTAAAGACACACGCGTAAACACCGGTGTGACCGGTGTTGCCAGATAGAGTCCCACCCACCCAAAGCACTCTTTACCCGCAAAAGTCAGAAGGAAAATCGCGGTGAACCGCCCAATCTGGCAACACTGGTGAGTGACGACGGCTGCTGATGCGGATATTTATGTTCAATTTTTGGAAAGTCCTGCGTGAATATCTATATTCTACAAAAAAAAAACGGCAAAATGAAAGAAAAGTAACGAGGCTATTTTTAAAAAGTAAGGAGTAGAAAGTACCAGTAATTGCGTGAAAATGTAAGAAGTAGAAGTATAAAGTAGGCTGAAAAATAATTACTTTACTAAAGTATAGATAACTAAAATTTGTACTTAAGTAAAGTAACAAAGTATTTATACTTCGTTACTTGACACCTCTGAGGACTTACACTACTCATCTAGAACTCCCAGGACTAAATTAGTCATGGAGAAACCAGACATATCCCGTAGGTAGTACCTTATGAACGAGCAAGGCGAGACCCACGTAGCCGCTTCACAAATATATCACTAACTGCCATTCCCCTGTGCAGTGTTGCGGAAGACGCGATCGCCCGCGTAGAATGAGTGTGCAGTGTTTGAGGAGGTTCTGCTCCAAACGTCCTGTACGCATCTGATATGGCCTCACACAACCAGTGGGAGAGGCGCTGGGGGGGGGGGGGACAAAACGCGCCCCACCGAGCGGTCTCTGTAGTGGATAAACAAACTCTGGGAATGACGTAAACTGGCCATTTGTGACACATAACACCTGAGTGCACGGACGGGGCACAACAAGTGGTAATTCGCTTCTTCCTCCGATGCTTGAGGAGGAAGATGAAACCCATTTAGAGTAATTACTCGTGATTTAAAGCGCTATTTATGCATTTTGGCATAAAAGCTGGGTTAGGCCTCAAAACTGCAGAGCTCCCATCCTGTTGGATTTTTAAGCATGATGACTTCACCCAACGGTTCAAAGGGAGCTTTGAGTAGAACGCGTAATACCAAGGATAAATCCCACTGGGGTACAAGGGCGCACGTCAAAGGTCTGCGCCGGTACATGCCCTGTAAAAAATGCTTCAACAGCGGGTGATTAAACAATGTCCTGTCCCTGAAACCTTCATGACACGAGGAAATAGCTGCAGCATAAACCTTAATGGTGCTGGAGGCTAAATTCCTCTCCACCAACAGCTGTAGGAATGACAACACGCAGCTCAGCTCACATGACGTGACGTCGACACCTTTTTCAGCGCACCAGCGTTGGAAAGATGCCCATTTAGACGCGTACAGAGATGTTGTAGATGCAACTCGTGCGTCTAGTCTAGATAGTCCGAACCACAGTGGGAGACATGCTCATACGTGCTAAACGGTCCCGTTCAGCCTGCAAGCCCACAGGGGCTGGCCTATCTCTGGAAAGTGCATGATCGCCCCTCCCGCTTGGAGGAACGCATCTTTTCTCCACAGGAGCTGCAGAGGGTGGTCCCGTAACAGCTGCTGCACGTTCGGGAACCACGGTGCGTTTTTGCGCTCTGGAGCTATCAGGATGACCGACAGCTTCTCCCTCTGGACCCGCTCCAGAATGCGAGGGATAAGAGCGACAGGTGGGAAAGCGTATAACAGTTTCTTTGGCCATGAGCTATGCACAAAAACGTTCACTCCCAAGGGTGGGTTGTCTCTCGGGCTTAGAGAGAACAACAGCGGACACTGCACGTTCTCCCGAGACGCAAAAAGGTCCACGCTCGCGCGGCCGAATCTGGACCAAATCTGTGCTATAACATCGGGGTGTAGAGCCCAGTCTCCCTAACGAGCCCCCCCCGACATGATGTCCGCTCCTCTGTTCAGAACACCAGGGATGTACATTGCTCACAGAGAGAGCAGATGCTGGTGAGCCCAGAGCAGGAGCTGCTTCGCCATGCCCAGCAGTTGGGCTGAGCGAACGCCGCATTGCCGATTTATGTACGATGCTGCCACCTTGTTGACGGTGTGTATCAGTACATGTTTGTTTTGAAGCAGGGAAGCTAAGTGCTGCACTACTTTGAAAACTGTCAGCAGTTCCAGCACGTTTATATGGAGGCGAGTGTGTTCTGGCCACCTCGCTCCAACAGTCTGACCCTGACACGTCCCGTCCCAGCCCATCAGAGAGGCGTCTGTGAAAACTGGGACATGTAACTTAGGTGTGGTCATGGAGACTCCCTCTGACAGCGTCAGGGGGTTCCCCTAGTGATGTAGATCGGTTCCCACGGAGGGGTGAACCACGATCATCCGCCTTTTTTGATGCACAGGATCTATACGTATGGCGGGCAAACCAGCGTTGCAGCGCCCTCATTTGCAACAAACCACGACTCACGACCATGTGACCAGCCGCCATCAGGCAGAGAAGACGCATGATGGACGTCGCCGTCACCACCCTTCCTGGTCTGACTCGTGACAGCTGAGTTGACAGGTCGAGAGCTCTCTGCTCTGACAGACGAGCTCTCATCGTGTGCGAGTTCAGTTCTACGCCCAAATAAACAATTGCTTGTACGGGAAGGGGGGAGCTCTTCTCCCAGTTGATTGAACCGAGGGACTGAGAGAAACGTAATTTCAATCCTGTGTATGTCCTGTACATATTACAGTTCTGACAATAAAGTTGACTTTGACTTTGAAACCACCAGGATTAGCAGATGTTCCGCCAGAGCCTTGGTTTGAACTGTAGCTTCCTCTTTGGAACTGCTCAACAGAAGCAGATCATCGAGATAAAAGAATATTCTCATTCTAGTTGTGCGCAACGGCTGGATTGCGGTCCCCAAGCACTTTGTGAAAGTGCGTGAGGCGAGGGTATAACCGAAAACTAATCTGTTGAACTCGAACTGTGTTTCTTTGATGGACAAGCGTAGGAACTTCCTATGTTTTGGAACTATTGGTTCATGCCAATAAGCGTCCCGCAGATTAAGTGACGTGAAAAAGTCGTTCTGGTTTATGTTTTTCAGCAGCTGTTTTATTGTCAGCATGTGAAAACCCCTCTGAATGATCGATTTGTTGAAAGTCGACAAATCGAGGATCGGCCTCAATCGCCCTGATTTCTTCGGGATGAGAAAATAACGAGAATAAAAACCTGTGTTTTCCTCTCCGTCTGGAACTCTGGAGATCACTCCCTTTGACAGCAGCTCTTGAATCTCTGTCCTCAGGGAGGAGCTTTGCTCTGGATCTGCCAGTTACGTCTTCAATATCCCTCTGAAAGGAGGAGGATTTGCAACAAATTCTAGCACGTAACCTTTACATATGAGCACGTCCAACAATTTGTCGAGCACGCACCTGTTCTTCCATTGCGCGTGCCTCTCTGAGAGAGGGCGCGCGTGCTCACGACGCACCGTGCGCGACATGGACGTTAACCTTTCCAAGGGCCCTTCCTCCGTCACGCTGGTGACCCACAGGGGCCACGCCTAGAAAGGGCTGGTTCGATTTTTCAGAGTTGTGTAATGTCTGTGTGTTTGCGTTGACAGAAGGCAAACTCTGGGGCCGGGCGCAGCTTTCACAGCGCACGGTCCGTTGCAGCGGCTCGCATCTTGCTGATGTCATTGCGGCGCCCTCAGCTAGCGGGCCCGCAGCGAAAGTAAACAAGCGCTGAGGCGCAGTGTTGTCATTGCTGCGCTCAGTCCCCCGTGTGGCTGCTTTTGCACTGCGAGTCATTTGCGGGACTGCGGTGGAGGTAAACACACGCAGAGGCAAGGCGTCACTTCTGGTGCACATTGCCCGCCGCTTCAGCGGGGGCCCGTGTTCATTCTGTGAAACGCGTTTCCTCATGCTGCACTCAGAGCTGCAACGAGCACGACCTGGCTGCAGCTGGGCAGTTTCACTGGTGGACGTGAAACGTTCGGTTTGTTGAAACTGTGCTGAGACGTTATGCACCCTGCTGGGTAGCTTGGGAGCTGACCCGGCGGTCTTTTTCTCTGCTTTAGGCGGGTGGCGTAGGACTTCGCCCCGCTCCACCCGCATAGCACAAAGCACATTTTGTGTGAAGTCTGAGTGTTTTAATACCTTGTTTTACTTTTGCTGACTTGTTGAAAGCTGTTTATTCAAGACCAGCTTTTTATTGGTGGGAAGTGTGCGTACCTGAGCTGCTAGAGGGCCACATGACCCCACAGACGAGCTTGAAACATGAGAGGATTCGTACTGTTGCTCACTTTTGTGTTTTATTACACAACAACACATTACAGCATTACACACTTCCTGCAGCGAGTCAGTTTTTCTGCTCACGTCTGCGCAGCTTCTGGTACTGCTGCTGCCGCTGACCCGACCAGTTTTGCCCCTGCTGACGACCCTTCTGGAAGCGCTGGGCAGCAGGTGGATGGCGGTGCTGATGACGCTCTCTGCTGGGAGGGGGAGGCGGTGGAGCTGCACGGTGGGTTGTTGCTGCCACCGTGGAGTGTCGGTACTGTTGCTTCTGGAGGTGCCGGTCCCTCCATCCGTCGAAGCAACGCGGGGGCGGATGTGACGCCATCAAGCTCCTTACCATTTCAGACACCTCCTCCGCCTTTTTGGACTTGTCCAGCAGGTCTTTGAGGCTTGCACCGAACAAAGTCTCCAGAGTGAAAGCCCCTTCGAGAAGATCTTTTTTGGAGCTTCAGGCAGAGACGGAGCGTGACGTAGCCACATGGTGCGCTGAATCATTGTCATCCATCCGGTCGTGCACGACAGGCAGGCGGTGGATACGGCACACAGGTTTAAAAAAGCGCTTTGGGGCCCCCCAAAAGGGGCTGGAAAGCGCTATATAAGTAAGCTCCATTTACCAAAATCACGTCAGCGGCTGTACACAGTGAGCTCTTCACTCCCTCCGGCCTGTCTGTCTCCTCGAGTCTCTTCGAGATGTGAAAAGCAAGGAGAGCAATGTTGTTACTCGCTGCTGGAGCTTGAACCGAGCACTGGTGAGCCCTGTTCGACAGCTGCAGAATCGTCTGGTCGTGTCTCCCGGGCAGGACCGGTTTCTGGTCCAACTTGGTGGTCCTCGCCCTGACCACCTCCGTCAGGCCCTGCTACGGTGGGGGGCACTGATGGGAACCCCTGCTCATTTAACCCCTCCACCTTTGTTATCGGGGCGAACGCCGACAGTGGAGCCTTCATTTTGGATGGATCTGCTGTCCCTTGGACACAGTGAGTTTACAGAGCCGGGAAGCGAGGCCAGATTGGGTCCGAGCGGCGTGGTGACGCAGTGCCGAATCTTCCTGCCAAGTCGTCCGAATTGGGCGGGGGAGGCGTCGGTACGCTCAGGCCTTTTGTGTCCGCTACTCCCTTGATGATGTCGGGCAGATCCTGCAGCAGCACGCCCAGAGCTAGAAGCGGTGTGGCCCCAGGCCTCGGTGTGTGTGGGGGCTCAGAGCACATGCTCGCGCACTCCTCGTCTAGCAGCTCCGCGTTGCAGAGGGGGGATGAGCTCAGGTCGTTGCTGTCGTCATCGCAGTCGGGAGAGCCGTCCGACTCGAGCCCCGCCTCCGACTGGATGGCCTGGTCCACCGGAGTCTCGTCCCTCCGTGCCCGCACCTCCTTCCTGTTGTGCCTGCACTGGGATGCCCGGCGTTCCCGCTCGCCGTCCGGAAGGCGGGTACATTCATTCAACCTTTATTTAGTCAGGTAAATCTTTTGAACCTCATGGGCTCATTTGCGAAAGCGACCTGCTAAAACTAAAGAACAATGAACAGTGGTAGAATTTCCTTAAACAATAAACAAACAAACAATAAACAATAGAAAACAAAAGAGAGAAAAAAACAAAAGAAAGTTTTTTTTTTTTTTTTAACAAAGTATCAAAAAACTAGCAAAACATTATAAGGTAGACGTATAAAATCAAAGACAGGAACAAATCTGCATTGGTTTTTGCCAGGATTCCAACAGATTCTGAAAACCATTTAGAGAAGTCAAGGTCGAGAGCTTCAGATCTTTTTGTAAGATATTCCATGAAGCAGGAGCGGAGTAGGAGAAGGCCCTTTTTCCAAGTTCAGTCCTCACTGACGGAACACTGCAGGTAATCATGTCCTGAGAGCGCACACTGTAGCTGCACTCACGTAAAGACATGTAGGAGGAGATGTATGAGGGCAGCAGACCAAGAAGTGCTTTAAAGATGAAAATGTACCAGTGGAAGAGTCTGCGTGAGGTTAATGATGTCCAGTTAACCAGTGAATACAGGGTACAGATGCGGTATGGATTGTCCAGCTCCGCGTGCTGTGCCCCCAGACATAGCACACACATCAGGTGCTTATCGAAGCTCCTCATGGTCGACACACCACATGCTGGACACGTTCTTGGCATTATTTTCTTTTCTTTAGAAGGTCTTCAGTGGACGGGTGAATGATGAAAAGAGGAAGTACCTACCGTGTCGTGGGATTATATGGACACGGGACGGGCCCACACTATAGGTGGGCGTGGACTAAAAGGTTATTCAGTATGACGCTGACACGAGAGAGATATCCAATAAGCGAAGCTAAAGGGCGGAGCTAACATGAAATAGAACAGAGGAGCTAGATCATGAAAAAACTGTTCAAACACACACAGTTTCGCTAAGTTATTCACATAGAACTTTGGTTTACCGGGCAAAAAGTGATCGGAGCATATTCTGTTGTCGAGGGCAGATCCTTGCGGTTGAGCTCGTGACCTACGCTGCTACTAGTGGTCAGGAAAGGAAGTACAGCCAACCAAAAACCGGAAATGCCTCTTATGTGACATCACATGGGAACTACCGGTATGTACAGTATTAGACTCTGATGGCTACATTTATTTCAATTTGCTTATTAAAAAAATTATAAAACATTAATAATTTTATATACTAAATGTCACTGGTGATGTTTTACTATTTCTTAAGACTGTATTGATCAGGAGAATGAAAACAAAGCCTCTTGCAAGTAACTAGCTCTTATTAACATTGAAACATTTAAGGTACATTTATATGGTGAAATGCTATATATGCTAAAGTGCATTAGGACCTTTAAATTTAGAAATATTTAAGAGAACCAGTACTAAAAAAAAGAGCTTGATTCTATTTATATTATGAACTTGTATTACTATAATAATGATAAGAATATGATAGAAGAAGTGGTCCAAAAATTGAAAAGTGGAAGCAACCCACTCCTGTTCTTTCTTCACATCGATGCCTCAAACAAGGTGAAGATGAACCATGTTTTATTAATGATAGTTATATACAAATGGATACACCAGATATATACAAATAAAAACATGATCAAACTTACTTTACAGTATACTGTACTGTACAAACATATGCGTACTTCAACACATCTTTAAAAAAAATTAAACAGTTTAAACCGTATATACTGTATTGAAGTAATTTCAAAAGGTAGTTAGGATATGATACAAGATTCTAAAGATAAAATATTTGTTCCCATTTATTTACCACTGTACATGGCCTATGTGCCTTTGGTGAATTCAGTCATGCAACTTTTAACTCCTTTTGGCAGACTACGCATGTCTATGGATGAGCTTCATGAGGAATGTGTGACAGCAGCTCCTCACCACAGAAGCTCAGGAGTCCAATGGAACAGCAGAGAGGTGGATCAAGTCTTCAGGCAGCTGACCTCCCAAACATGCAGCTGTTGTATATCCTTTGTCTTCATCCCATCTTCCACTGGATTTGTGGAAATGATTTTCTCTCATGAAAAATAAGTGGACTGATGTGTGAAACAAATGTTCTTCTGAACTAATTAGAAATGAGCTCATTGTCAATCTAAATGATGAAATGTCTTGCTCAGTTTTACTCTTGGGCTCTGAAAAACAAACCACTCCTTACTGTAGCATGAGCTCTACACAAATACAAATGGAAGAAACAGGTTGACTCCACATAATTATCTAAATTATTAAGATTTTTTTTGTAGCTTTGTTAAGTTTTAAAGTTGTGTAATTTTTATTATAAATGCTGCTGTTCGGCATATTGTTTTTGTACTACTAGTGCTTAGTGTGTATTTAATTAACAAAGTCCATGCTCAGTGCCATTTTTGGTTATAATTTTTCTTAGTTCATATCTTGGATTTTATTACAGTTTTTCTTTTACATTTTATTGCTGGATGTAACTGGGACCCTGTGTACATAATTTAGTTCCACCACATGTGGTGCAAACAACAATAAACTCTGAATACTACAAAAAAAGAGCAAGAATTTTCCATAAGCCAAGGGTTTAGTACCATTTTTTGTTTTAAGTTTTAAAGAAGTATTTGGACACCCAGCTAACAAACCATTGCAATAGTCCGGTCTAGACATGACAAATGCATGAATCAGTTTTTCTGCATCATTTTTAGATCAGATGTTTCTAATTTTAGTTATGTTATGCAGGTGGAAGAAGGTGGTTCTAGTAACATTTTAATGTGGGAGATAAAACTCATGTCCTCCTGATCAAAAATAACACCAAGATTTTTAACATTAGAACTGGAGGCCAGATTAATGGCATCTAAGTAGGGTGAAAGACTGAAAATTTCATCCTTAAGATGCTCAGGTCCTAAAACTAAACCCACAGTCTTGTCTGTGTTCAAAATCAGAAAATTTAGGGTCATCCAGATTTTTGTCTTTAAAACATGCTTGTAGTCCAAGTAGCTGATTGGATTCATTCATGGACAAATATATTTGTGTATCAAATTTAAAAAGAAGTGTTTTTTCCCCTTCTTTTATGTGATCTTATTAGCATCTAAACTCCAGTAAGAGCACTCCGGTCTACCAACCAGTTTCTCTAGATGTCCCCAGATCCAGAATGGAATCCAGAGGTGATCGAGCTTTTGGGGTAGCTGCTCCAAAGCTGTGGAACAGTTTACCAGAGAATTTAAAGGCCGCTCAGACTGTTGAGACTTTTAAATCTTTGCGCAAGACTCATGTTTTCCTTGGCATTTGATCCAAGCAGTCTGAGAACAAATTTTGAGCAGATTTTATTGTTGTCTTAAATTTATTGCGTTTTAGTGGCACTAGATGCATTTTACTCTATTTTCATCTGTTTTTATTGTAAAGCACTTTGGTACGTGCTATATTGACATTGACCTTGACATTCTGAGGCTATTTCATGACCACTAGATGGCGAGCCCTCCAATGAAAAAAAAAAAAAAAAGTCACCAGACGCCATTGTAATCAGGACTATGGATTTGCCTCTGGCCGTCCTCGGCTGTCTCCCCCCCATTGAGTGTGCACAGATGGCTGCTCAACCGCCTTTGAGTCCCCACAGACCTCTGCATAATGTCGGCATCATTATGTGCGAGACTTTTCTCACAACCACATTTTTGACCTTCAGAGGTAAAAAATGTGTTAGGATATTTTTTTTGTCTCCAAACCCTGTGTGTTATTTGTCACCACTTTTATTGTCTGTCCAACAGATCTCACTTGTAAATGAGTCTTCGAGGCTCAATGTGACTTATCTGTTTTAATAAAGGTTGAATGAATGAATGTGATTGCTGTGCATATTAACTCTTTGCAGCTTGTTTGCGCCTGTCACCCACTGTGGAGACAGGACTCCTCAGCGACTAGTCATGAAAGACGTACCTCTTCTGAAGTAAATTTAACTAGACTTTCATAGCTCTAATAAAAAAGTGAACCGTCATCTAGTGGTCAAATATACAGGTAGTCCCCGACTAACGAGCGAGTTCCGTCCCTAGGGGGCGCTCGTATGCCAAAAATTCGTAAGTAGGATCACATAGTTAAAAAAAATATATATATATATATATATATATATATATATTGGAAATGAATACATGTACAGTACTGTACAGTCACCAAGCACTTAGCCTATCCTAACAGTTTTTTAAAGATGAAGGAGTTTAATTGTCTCCCTTTCACATAAAGGGAGCTAGCTCCCTTTATGGGAATGGAGCCTTCATGGAGGAGGGAGACAATTCCACTCACTCCATCTTTAAAAACTGTGTTAGGATAGGTAAGTGCTTGGTGACTGTACAGTACTGTACATTTATCTAGTTATTAAAAATATACTGTACTGTACAGTATATATTTATTTTTTATTTATAAATAAATGTACAGTACAGTACAGTACAGTCACAACAAGCACTTAGCCTATCCTAACACAGTTAAGGAGACAGTTGAATTGTCTCCCTCCTCCCCAGCAGGCTCCATTCACATAAAGGGAGCTAGCTCCCTTTATGTGAAAGGGAGACAACTCAACTCACTACTTCATCTTTAAAATCTGCGTTAGGATAGGCTAAGTGCTTGGTGACTGTACAGTACTGTACATGTATTCATTTATAAAAAATAAAAATAATTTTTTTGTAAAAAATTTTTATGAGATGCATACTCGTAAGTCCGGGACCTCGTAAGTAAGAGCGCTTGTAAGTCGGGGACTACCTGTACAAGTGAAAAGTTTGGTAACAAAGGTACAAAGAAAAAATATTGCTGAAAGGAATGTGTTATTTTATATGAGATGAGATTAAAAAAGACAAAGCAAGGGTTATTATTCACAGCTAAACTGCTTTCATTTAGTGTGGATTTTCATGTGTCTGTTTAAATGTGACTTCAGTCCAAACCTGCGTCCACAATGATCACAAGCAAATGGTTTCTGTCCTGTGTGGACTATCATGTGTTGGTTTAAATATGATTTCAGTCCAAACCTGCGTCCACAAAGATCACAAACAAACATTTTCTGTCCTGTGTGGACTTTCGTGTGTTTGTTTAAATCTGCCTTCAGTCCAAACTTGCGTCCACAAAGATCACAAGCAAATGCTTTCTGTCCTGTGTGGACTATCATGTGTGAGTTTAACTGTGACTTACGTCCAAACTTGCGTCCACAAAGATCACAAGCAAATGCTTTCTGTCCTGTGTGGACTATCATGTGTGAGTTTAAAATTGACTTCCGTCCAAACCTGCGTCCACAAAGATCACAAGCAAATGCTTTCTGTCCTGTGTGGACTATCATGTGTCTGTTTAAATCTGCCTTCAGTCCAAACTTGTGTCCACAAAGATCACAAGCAAATGCTTTCTGTCCTGTGTGGACTATCATGTGTGAGTTTAAAATTGACTTCCGTCCAAACCTGCGTCCACAAAGATCACAAGCAAATGGTTTCGGTCCTGTGTGGGCTATCATGTGTTTGGTTAAATCTGTCTTCCGTCCAAACCTGCATCCACAAAGATCACAAGCAAATGCTTTCTGTCCTGTGTGGACTATCATGTGTGAGTTTAAATTTGACTTCAGTCCAAACCTGCGTCCACAAAGATCACAAGCAAACGTTTTCTGTCCTGTGTGGACTATCATGTGTCTGTTTAAATGTGCCTTTTGTCCAAACCTGCGTCCACAAAGATCACAAGCAAATGCTTTCTGTCCTGTGTGGACTATCATGTGTGAGTTTAAACATGACTTCCGTCCAAACCTGCGTCCACAAAGATCACAAGCAAATGCTTTCTGTCCTGTGTGAACAACCATGTGTCTATTTAGATCACCCTTTTGGTTAAATATTTTTTCACAGTCTTCACAACTAAATGGGTTCTGTCTTGACTGTTTTTTCTTGATTGAGCCTCCAGTTTTCTTCACTTTTAAACGTTCCTCGATAGCCAAACAACTTGAAGACGTCTCTGACTGACTCGTCTTGTGAAATTGTTTCCCATGCTCAGTGAAGCTGCAAGATTTGTTGACAGTGTTTATGTCTGACTCAGCAGCTCTGCTCTCCTTCCAGTCTTTGTCACCTTCTTCAGGTTCTGACCCAGAGTCTGATAAGTCTTTTAGCTGAGAGTCAGAGTCATTCACCTCATCACCTTCATCATCCTCACTGACTTCAGTCTCTGAAGAGCTGCAATCATCTCCATAAGTATTTAGATCTGGGTTCCTGGTAGTTTCTCCTTCTCCACAGTCCTCTCCACCAGTTGCTGCTTTCATCTGGTCAGCTGAGCTGCTGGTTGGAAGATCTTCCTCTTTTACTTGGTGCTGATGAAGCTGTAAAAACAGAGGTTTCTCTTCTTCTTCCTCATTCTTCCAAGGAACAGCAGTGAATGCAAACCCGGTGTCATCAGTCTCCTTTTTCACACAAAACTGCTCTCCCTCTTGACTGGTCCACAGTTCCTCCTCTTCCTCCTTTATGTTGAGGGTCTCTGGATCCTGTTGGTCCACACCAAACATCCGTACTTCAGGGACTTCTTTAATCAGCACCATCTGCTGAACATCTGCAGGGACCACTG
>JBBPBX010044274.1:9894-27529 GCA_038048925.1 Garcialebias charrua | reverse complement strand
AGAGAGAGAGAGAGAGAGACAGAGAGAGAGAGAGAGAGAGAGAGAGAGAGAGAGAGAGAGAGAGAGAGAGAGAGAGAGAGAGAGAGAGAGAGAGAGAGAGAGAGAGAGAGAGAGAGAGAGAGAGAGAGAGAGAGAGAGAGAGAGAGAGAGAGAGAGAGAGAGAGAGAGAGAGAGAGAGAGAGAGAGAGAGAGAGAGAGAGAGAGAGAGAGAGAGAGAGAGAGAGAGAGAGAGAGAGAGAGAGAGAGAGAGAGAGAGAGAGAGAGAGAGACAGAGAGAGAGAGAGAGAGAGAGAGAGAGAGAGAGAGAGAGAGAGAGAGAGAGAGAGAGAGAGACAAGCCGTGTTTCCATCAAGGTTTCTAGGTGCGCATTTTGAAGTATCGCAGCAGAAAAGCTTAATGGAAACGGCAAAATCCGTATTTACTTTCTCAAGTTCGCCAAAAAGTTTATACGCTCGCTTGAGGTGGTTTTTGGGATGTTCGAAAATGAGCAGATGCGCACAGCGACAGATGGAAACACATTTGCCGACTCGTGCTGCCGAAGCGAACATTCACGTCACGTGACTGATCAGCTGTTTCCGCTCCGGACAACATGTAACATCGCTAAAACTAGTTGGCATGACAGAATAAATACAACTTGCCCGATAGCAACACGTACCTGAAATATTCTCTCCATTTTGACGAGATGTGTGGCCGGGTTCTGTTTTCAACCGCTACTTCCTGTTTACTGTAGACATGCGCAGTGCTGACGTCTGACGTAATGACGCTGACGTCTGACGTAATGACGCTGACGTCTGACGTAATGACGCTGTGCGCGGCTTGGAAGAAGCGCTTCAAGCCAGTAGATGGAAACACTTCTGATCTGCATTAATTTGTATTTACATATTTGCGAGGTAGCTCAAAATTCGAAATGAAAATGGATGGAAACACAGCTAGAGAGAGACAGAGAGTCTTTATTGTCATTTGCACCGCATGTGGTACATGTGATGAAAACGAGATTATGTACACGGGGTCCCAGTTACATCCAACAACAAATGCAAGAGAAAAACAGTAATAACATCTAGAATTAACTAAGAGAAACATCAACTAGTAATACACTAAGCCTAATATAGTGGGAATAAACAGCAGCACGAACATGAGTCTGTATGAGCAGATGGTCACAGATGAACACAGCAACAAGAAAACAGATCAGCATCAGCATGATGTGATATTTTGCAGTGTTTATTCTTATTATTTATTTATTCATGAGTCTAACAGCCTCAGGGTAGAAGCTGTTCCTCAGTCTAGTGGTTCTACATTTGATGCTCCTCAACCTCCGTCCTGAGGGGAGTGGGGCAAAGAGTGAGTGTGCTGGGTGAGTGAGGTCTTTCATGATGCAGGTGGCTCTTTTCCTGCATCTGGAGGTGTAAATGTCTGTGATGGTGGGGAGACTGACTCCAACATCTTCTGTGCAGCCTTCACCACTCTCTGCAGAGCTTTCCTCTCTTCAACTGTGCAGCCTCCATGCCACACGTTGATGCTGGAGCACAGGACGCTCTCCACTGCACACCTGTAGAACGAGGTGAGAACTGGGCTGCTCAGACCAGCTCGTCTCAGCCGTCTGAGGAAGTAGAGTCTCTGATGACCTTTCTTGATCAGGCTGGTGGTGTTGTTGCTCCAGCTGAGGTTATCATTCATGTGTACACCCAAGTATTTGTAGCTGGAGACCACTTCCACTGCAGACCCACCTATGTTCAGTGGTGCGTGGGTTTGTTTGTTCCTTCTGTACGGAGACCAATCAGAGCTTTATCACATTCATGTTCTGATGGGACACACATTGGAGGCAGTGAGGGGTTCAGTGTCTTGCCCATGGACACTTCAGCATGTGACTGCTGGTGGAATCAAACCCCCAACTCTTGCATTAGAGGACAACTGCTTTAACCACTCAGCCACAGCTGCCCCAGACTTCACTGACATAACTCTGTAACGAAAAATACTTTGTCATTAAAGGTTCACTATGTAATTTCTGGAGAACGCTGGGACTTAGAAATATTTTCATCAGGGAAAAGCATTCTGCTCCCTCCTCCTCAGAGCCATATATGGCTCTGAGGAGGAGCCACAGTCCGTTCTCTGCTGAACTTGAGTTCAGCTCCGCCTCCTGCAGAAGGTCCGCTCGGAGCACTTCAATATTCTGTGATTATATGTTAATAAAACGTTTTAAAAAATATAATAAAACCATGAAGCACTGGTCCAGCAACACAAAAACACCCTGAAATCAGCTGAGCTTCACGCAGCCACGTTGGACATGATTTAATTCGCTCGTGACTTCCTCATTTCTGTCAGTCAATGTCTGGTATGTCTGGAATGTTCCGCCCCCACTACATGTCCTGTGGCAGACGCTGCGAAGTTCTGTGATTATATGTTAATAAAACGTTCTAAAAAATAAAATAAAACCATGAATCACTCGTCCAACAACACAAAAACACCCTGAAATCAGCAGAGCTTCACGCAGCCACGTTGGACATGAGTTTTTTTTCGCTCGTGACAAATCCATTTCCTCATTCCTGTGAGTGAAGGATGAAGCGATCACTTGACTTTTGGCAAAAAAACAAAATAAAAGTCCAGCTCTGGGATGAAGAAGGGATATTTAATACATTTGTGTCACATACAAAACAGTCCTGCATCGCTTTGCAATCCTTTGAATGAGAACGTGCGCGGCGCTGGGGCTGGGACAGGCGGGGGCGTGGGTTGGGGCGTGACAAACAACTCTGTTTTTATTGGCTGGTCATTGTCCGGGTCACTCTGTGTTTTTAGTGTTTTTATAAATGCTGATAGAGAAGCAAGGGGACTATAGTTTTTTTCAGAGATTACTTTGTCTAACATCAGTCTGTCAGTAGATAGTGACAGAGTGAAGAAATATGTTAAAAATATATTGTTAGAAGTTACAGACTGCATTACAAAGTTACATAGTGTACCTTTAAATATAGTTTTTCTGAAAAAAAAAAAAATATATATATTTTTTGTAAAAAATACCCTTTTATATCGATGATGACTTATTTAGCACTAAAAGCATAAAATATCCAAAGGGGATTATAAGCACTTCAAATAGAAGCATGATATCCTGTCATCTGAAAACTAATGAAGAACTGAAGAACTGTGACAAAATGCCCAAAGAGCCAACTGCAATTCCCCCGTCAGAAATCTGATCGACTTTCCACAACATCGTCAGGACTTTTGAGCTGGAAGTTCTGAAGTTACCTGCTGAGCTTAGAAACATCTCCTGAGGTTAAAACAGCCTCAGGAGGTTGTTTTAACCTCAGGGGTTTTGTATGGCAAGAGAAATCATGCACTGAAAACTTGTTTTAGTTTTTACTCTATAAGGAAGCACAACAGTTTTTGTGTGTAAATGTTATTTATTTTTATTTTTTTCAAAAATAAATTAAGTCTGGATTGTTGATGTATCATTTATCTCATATGTTAAAATAAATACAGGTAGTCCTCGACTTACGACGGAGTTCCGTTCCTACGCTCCGTCGTAAAGCAAATTTCAACGTAACTCGAAACATACGTCCAAACTGCACCTTAGACGTACAGTACTGTATTTTACCAAGCACTTAGCCTATCCTAACACAGTACCTTACATAATTATCAAAAAACACATACATTTCAGAGCCACAAGAGAAAAATAGTTAATTTCCTACTCTGGACTGTTGGTGAAGCCATTTCCTTCGTTCCTCCCTCCCTTGTCCGGATTCTCCATTTGTTTACGTCGTAAAACAGCCGTCCATAAAACAGCTGCTTTTCCAGCTGCTGCGTGTCCAGCTTGCTCCAACAAGTTTTGTTTTGCTTTTTTGAATGTCCAGAGGACCAGACTTAGCTTTTTTTAAGAGAGTACAGGCAGCTGTAGCCTCCGCAGCTAAACCGGAAACTGTGTAACTCTGCTTTTCAAAATAAATTTTTTCAATTTTTTTATTTATTTTATTTTATGGGAGGTGAGTTGTAACCGCGAAACATCATAACTCGAGGCCGTCGTAAGTCGAGGACTACCTGTATTTGGACACAAGCTCCAAATAAGAAATTCATAAAATGTTGATAATTCATAAAATTAAACAAATATTATTCAATAAGAACAGAGCTATAACTTATTTTCTGAGTAATATTCTCAGAGTATTAAAGTTCATGCTCAATAATCCAGGTAAAAAACTCCAACAAAGTTCAGGTGGGTCAGTCTGACTGAACTCTGTTTGAGTTTTATTACCTGGATTATTGAGCATGAACTTCGATGTTTTGAATCACTTTGCTCTGGCTGCCTCAGAGGAGTCGACAGGGGAGAGGGCGGGCCCCAGAAACCATCTTATCACCAGCTAACAGGTTGGCCCACTGTGTGAGTGTGCTGCTTGTGGGACTGAGTTTGTTGTGGCTCCTCGGACTGATGAAGTCCTTTGGATGAAGGATGAAACGTGTCAACAAAAAGAAACCCTCCAGATGACCTGACTGAACTTTATTGGATTCTCAGAGTAATTAATGTCTGACTTTGACACCCTCTGGTGTTCTCTCATGTAGAAGTGACCCTGTCCTTCCTTTCTCCAAAGCAATTCAACAACTCGAGGAGCACAATGTTTTCCTTCCCCAAGAGAAATCCTTCCATTTCAACTCGATTGGTTCTCCTTTTGCAATTTCCCATCTCTAACTTGTTTTTTTCCAAGCAAGAAGTGCATGAATTGTCAATGACATCAAATAAAGGGCAGTCATTGGTATGGATGAGGAGGATCCTGTGAGACTGAGGCACCTTCACCGTCACAAAGCACAAGATAGGAAACCGAAGGAGAAACAGGAAAAAGCAAATGCTTAAACTGTGAAAACAGATTCTTTGATATCACACTTTTGTAGACACTTGGAGACTGAACAGAAGAATACTGTTAGTATGCAGAGTGAAGATTTTGGACAAGCACTTTGACAAATAACAGAAGAAGGCGAATAACAGTGGAAGAGAGCCAGTGAGGGTGTTAAGGTGCAGTCTTTGGGCCAGTTTACACGGCGCGTATTTTGAGTGTAACCGCTACTTTCTCTTTGCGACTTTGCTTATCGCCTACACGACGCTGCTGGCCCCCCTCGATGACACCGATACTTTTCTGACCCTGCTCTCAAGGTGGAAGTTTTTCGCTGACCCCCCGTTGATAATGTAAACATCTCCCGTGGAGCTTTTGTTTGAACACATGCACGCAGCACGCACGCGCAGACAGCCGGCATTTTAACAATGGCGGTGGACTGGACAGTGGACACACGCACCACTTTCTGAACTATAGCTGATGGAATATATTTTGATTCTCATATTTAATTATTCTACACCTTACCTGCATCTGTGTTGGAAGAGAGCCAGCTGCCTGGATCCAGTTGTCTGTTAACGAGGCAGTCGGACATTTCACGTGTCACGCTGCACTATAACATACTAAATGTGCTATATATTAACAGTTTAACAATAATAAACAGTATTTATGTTAGCGTGGGAGATATTTACATTTATCTGAGCTAAATGAAGCTATCTGGACTCGTTACGTCATGCCTAACATGCTGCATGTTGAAAATGAAGACACCAGGTTGATTTTTAATTTATTTATTTATTCAACACCACAAACTCATGTCACAAACACTGAGAATTAAATTGAACACTTTTAAAAACACGTTAACCGAACTTTAATGAACTGGACTCTGTTGTTTTCATCCTGGTGGAAACTGGACCCAGATCCGAACCGGTCCGCTTCGTGGAACGACAGCTTCGACCTCGCAGGAAAAAAATAAAAATAAAACCTCAGTTGGTTGTTCTGTGATCGAACTAAACACAAGGAAACATTATTAAGAACATTGTTTACCTTGTAGCGCTGCTGTAAATCAGCTGATTCTCACGGACTAAAGTCAGACATGTTGACTCGGTTCCGGTCCAGTCAGCAACTGGTGTGCAGCTTGTTAGATGAAGCGGCCCCACTTGGTGTCAAATCTGTTGACTCTTATCCAAATTCCAGCTTTAACTTGTTGTTAACTTGTTGACAACAACTTGTAGTAGCTGAACTTTTAGCCAGAGAGGAAAACAGGCTGCCTCGTCTGCTCTGTTTACCTCAGGCAGCACGCATGCGCAGTAGTGAAGGTTCCAAAAATCACAGCGCCATCTAATGGCCCAGCATGGTAACTACAGTAAAGTCATGAGGACGGGGGGTGGGGGGGAGAGAGTCGTATCCACAGAATTCGCCCATGTCAACGCAAAACTTTCAACCTAATTAACATACCCAAAAGTTGCGTTTCCCCCACACAGTGTCCGTGTAAACAGGGCCTTTGTTTGCATACACTGAACTCTGTGTTGGGAGGGTGGGCAGACTTTTTTATCTGTTTTCTCCTTGTGCTATCTGTCAAAGTTTCCCTCAAATGACTCATGGTGGATCAGGCTTCCCAAGGGTCTACAGGAGGGAGGGCAGCTATTATGTATAAAGAGTCACACTAGACAAGAACACTTCTGCAGCCTTAAAGGAGAAATGAAAAGTGTTTTTAAGCTAATAGTAGTCTAATGAAAAGCATAAAATAAGCTTGTTGAGAAATTTTCACAAGTCAAAAATGTCATCCTAACTCAAATTTAGAATTTGCAAAGTGGAAAAAAAAACTCATCCTGTGTTTTTGACTCCCCTCCCCCCGCCTGCTCTCGCTCCCAGGTATGACGTAGGTCGTGCCACAGTCGTCCCTCATACAGTATTGTGTAGCTTCATTTATATTGTAAACAAAAAACATTTCATCACATCAAACTGACAATTAAGTTACATTTGGTCATAATTACCTCAACACCTTTTTTACATTGCTGATTTGCTGACAAATATTTTTAGGGGTTTCTGTAGTTAAATTTAATGAAAGTCAGCTCACCCTGAAAAGCGGGTCTGTTTTACGTGTGTGCGCTCGGTGTTATTTGCGTGCTAAAATAAGCTGCTTTGTAATCATTTATTAACAAAAATTAAACTGAGACACACTCTTAAAAAAAGTCAGCTAACAAATATATTTTTTAGGTCTTTATCCTGCTCAAATTAAAATAAACATGCAGGTCTGTTCTCTGCTACTGCAGTCTGGTGCTGCGCGTGCACGTTATGTTTCATCAGACGTAGCGAAACAAGTGTTTAAATCCAGCTCATTTCACAATTACGTTCATTTATTAAAGAAAAGTTCAGCTCAGACACATATTTGCTATAATTTTTATTCTTACCATTCCACGTAGCCAACTCTGTGAGAAGGTCCTCTGTCATGGGCTCGTCAGAATTCAGAGATCCAGCTGTCGGTTCAGGTTCAAACTGATGTGGTTGTAAATCCATTGCCCCCACTAGGTGTTCCTGCATTTCTTCAGATTCAAAAAAGTCTTCTACTTCCATTTTAAATGACACACAGAAGGACAGTAATGATGGGTTTGTAGCTTCAGTTTCTATTTAGAAAGTAGTGCGGAGGACAAATATGCGTCATTTCCTTCCTGACCTCCAGAAATTACTACACTTCGGAATTTAGCAGGAAAAACGTAAAAAACTATTTCTTTAAGCTAAAAAAGCATACAAAGTAT
The DNA here is from genome assembly GCA_038048925.1 of Garcialebias charrua. Lineage (NCBI taxonomy): Eukaryota > Metazoa > Chordata > Actinopteri > Cyprinodontiformes > Rivulidae > Garcialebias > Garcialebias charrua. The sequence goes on along the minus strand of JBBPBX010044274.1, from coordinate 19,971 downwards.
GTTTATGTGTGCTATTTACTAAATGACATTCTTGTTATATCGATTTTTTCAGATTTGATTTGATTTCTCCTTTAAGAGTTTCCCATGAAATAAGCTTGACCTGTCACTATTTTTACACCCACTTCAAACCCTGTAAGATGTTTTGCCTGTCGGCCATTTTCCACGTGACACACCAGTTTACCTCAAAGTCTTTATTCTGATATGCTGCTTGTTGCAGACATTTATTCCCCATTAGTTTTTTTATTATTTCTTTGTAGGTTTGGGTAACTTTTTTCAAATAGTGGGGAGTGAAAATAAAAGAAAATAGAAAATGTGAAGTATAATTTAAACAGGCATGTGCAAAGCTGTGTTTGAATCATTCTTGAGGGGCAAGGTTTCAATAAGCTCTTCACAGAGAGGCAAAAGAAAAAGGAACGCCTTCATTGCAAAGTGCATAAAGCACAAATGTAAAGAAAAAGACTGTTTGTGTGTGATAGCGGTGTACACTCAGCTCTGATGCCCTGGGTGCTCTGGCCTGCTGCACTAAGGCCGACCACTGGACGATACAGATTGCTGCCATTATGGAAAGTGGGTCTGCGGTGGCAAATAGACCCAAGCTTTCACAAGACAGCACACACACACTGGCTGCCTCGGGCTCATTTTGTGATCTGACTGTACAGTATGGTGTGATTTGCATGAAACTGAAGCGTAGAGAATTAATTTTAATGTAGCTGGTTGCAGTGTTCATCCCTTAACAGCTTAAGACTGCAGGCATTGTTTTTGTTGGCATTTGCTGTGGATTTGTTGGGACCCAAGCGGAGGAATTCAATATTTTACAATGTTTAACACAGAAGGCTTTGTTTTGCCACCCAAAAGTTACAGTTTTTATCCAACAGAGGTGCATGCTTGTGTATTTGGGCCAAGCCTCACCTCATTTGTGCAACAGATTCAGTGGTGAGACAGTGACTCACTAAGAATGAGTCACTGTGGACAAACAAAAGAGCCAATGCTTTCTAAATGAGGGGGAGGTGAGGAACTTCTCAGGTTTAACTTCAACGTTCATTTAATGGCTAAACGCATCATGTCATGCTGGAGCGAGCGGAGGCCAGGTCAGATGAGCTCGGTCTCTGCCACGCGGCATTTGCAATAAAGGTCATAGACTGGGGAATAGCAACAAGACATCCTTTTCTCTAAAGATCTTTTGCTGGGCCAGATCGTCTGCAGAGCTGTGATTTTCATATTCATTTCATGGAACATTTGATTTGGCACCTCTTTCCTCTCGGGGGCTTTGAGAGTGTGTTTTTTTTTCTTCAGTGCTCCGGTGCCACCGCTCTTTTGTCATCATGAAGGTGGTTTTATAACGGCAGCCTTTGGCAATGAGTTGCAGGATTCACGGCAGCATTTATTCCTGCACTTTATCTGTACTTGAAAGGCTGACCAGTGCTTTTACTTGATTATCCTCTAGCCTCATTGTAGATAATTTCACAGTGCTGCTTGCAGCAAGGAGAGCAGGACATAAAAACTGTTTGTATGCACTGAAGCAGCGTCTCCCTATATGTGCTTGAGGACAGTTATGTGAAATAGGCTTTTTTGCACCTTGAGATGAGATGTCAGATGAAATTATAAACTAAACATACTTCAAGTTCATCAAAAATGTTTTGTTTATTACACACAGTGAGACAGAGTGAGGTACTGAACATCCATTCATCATGGTTGGTAAATTATAGAATGATGAATGTGGTGAATCTGTGTATAAACACTAATATTTAAAGTAGCTTTTTGTGACATGAGGAACGATGCTGCAAACTTTGAGTCAAAGACTTGCCTTGAAAACCATTTAGGTGAATCAAACACAACATAACCTTACCCACATTGTAGCAACAAGTATGCAACAAATCAGCAGTGACAAAAACAGGCCCACAGGAATTTTCATTAATTAGGTATTTTATTGCCTAATACTATCATCAGAATGAATAACCTAATCTGTATAGCTTATATACCTTATATATACAGTATATTCAAAACTGCATCTGCTTATAAAAAGTATTCAGTTTGGAAATAAGAAAACATGAAACAAAATGTTGCAAACTAAATTATTGAATTAAACAAATAATAAATCTAATTAGCACCACGGGCTTGTATGTTGTTTTCTCATGAGGCAATGATAAAGATTTTAAGACTGAAATCCTTTTAGATTATTTAAATTTGATCCTATAAATAATCAACATTTTAAAAATTAATAATTTGCGTGTACAAAATGTTTTATTTCTCAAACCACTGCATGCGAAACCACAATATGTGTTTAACTGTAATGTGATAAACTCCCTCAAAGGTCAAATGACAAAAAGAATGGACCTTAAATCCTGAGTGGGAACTCTGGTTTCAACATGAGGTATGTTCCCTCTGCCATGAACTGTCACATGCACTTTCTGTGATTATCCCCACTGTGAAGAGTCACGTCCTCTAACAAACAAACTAAACACACAAAAAACTTCTGACCCTGGAAGTTGTTGAGCAGTGACAACCTAAATATACAAAATATATATTTTTTAATTTCTTCACAACATTTAAATAAACATTTGTGTTGGCCATATTTGATTGTGCCACAAGATTTTTAACAGTGGAATTATGGAGACTCACTCGTCTAACTTTGTGTCTTCTGCACATATTTCCATATGTGTTTTATCAAATACAATTCCGTAAAAGGCATTCTATAGCCACAGTGGTTCCTGTTCACCAAAACCTACATGAACTGCATGAAATCCAGTGTAAGGTTTCAAAAAGACCCCGTTCCAACATTCTGAAAGTGACATGGCATGTCAGAAAGCATTATGCGGATATCTCGACTCCGTGCTCTGTATTAACTCAACAATATCATGATCCCATTGGCATGCAGGGTTTAGTAAAACTAAGTGAAAGGAGAAGGGCGCCTTCTTTTATTCAAATGATATCTGAAGCAAGGCTTCACTGTGTCACACTTTAACAAACCCAGAACTACACAAACAAAGAGAGGGCTCAAAACACACACATAGCACACTGCTTGAAAGGATATGAATACTGCTGTTATCAAAATGTCAAAAATTATTGAAGTGACACTGCATGTGGCAGCAGAATAACATTTTAGTGGAAAAACCCTCTCCCTCCAACAGTTAATTCATTCATTCATTCAACCTTTAATTAGTCAGGTCAATCTTATTGAGCCTCATGGCTCATTTACGAAAGCGACCTGCTAAAACTAAAGAACGATGAACAGCAATGGTAGAATTTCCTTAAACAATAAACAATAAACAATAGAAAACAAAAGAGAAAAAACAAAAGAGAGAAATACATTTTTTTTTTTAACAAAGTATCAAAAAACTAGCAAAACATTATAAGGTAGACGTATAAAATCAAAGACAGGAACAAATCTGCATTGGTTTTTGCCAGGATTCCAACAGATTCTGAAAACCATTTAGAGAAGTCAAGGTCGAGAGCTTCAGATCTTTTTGTAAGATATTCCATGAAGCAGGAGCAGAGTAGGAGAAGGCCCTTTTTCCAAGTTCAGTCCTCACTGACGGAACACTGCAGGTAATCATGTCCTGAGAGCGCACGCTGTAGCTGCACTCACACAGAGACATGTAGGAGGAGATGTATGAGGGCAGCAGACCAAGAAGTGATTTAAAGATGAAAATGTACCAGTGGAAGAGTCTGCGTGAGGTTAATGATGTCCAGTTAACCAGTGAATACAGGGTGCAGTGGTGGGTACGATAATCACAACCAGTTATGAATCTTAGTGCACCATGATAGACAACATCCAACATCTGCAGGGTGCTTGTAGGAGCATTCATGTAGAGAATGTCACCGTAATCAATGGAGGGAAGGAAAGTCACAGATACAAGGCGTTTCCTAACATTCAGTGTTAGACATGATCTGTTTCTGAAAAAGAAACCCAGTTTAACTTTCAGTTTCTTCACTAGGTTTTCCACGTGGAGTTTAAAAGAGAGATGTGAATCGATCAGGATACCCAGATATTTATAGGAATCAACAAACTCAATAGGGACACCATTTGAAGATAAAATCAGAGGAAGATCTGCTGGAACCGCCTTCCTACTTGAAAAAAACATCCCTTTTGTTTTATCAGCATTTAGGACAAGTTTGAGACGGAACAAATCTGACTGGATGATGTCAAAAGCGGATTGCAGTAACTGGAAAGCCTTAGCTACTGTTTTAGCTCGGCAGTAAACAACTGTATCATCAGCATAGAAATGTAAGGATGCATCAGGGATGCTCTGACCTACATTAGCTATGTAGATTGTAAAGAGGGTTGGTCCTAAAACTGAGCCTTGTGGTACACCATTTTTAACTGTTAAATAGCTGGAAGAAGTACCGTTATGTTGAACACATTGCCTCCGATTGGAAAGATAGTTAGAAAACCAACCGATGGTGTGATCAGAGAAACCGATTTCTGAGAGCTTATGACACAGGATGTTATGATCCACAGTGTCAAAAGCTTTAGACAGGTCTAAGAAAAGTGCAGCACAATAGTCCTTAGCATCCAATGCTTCAACAACATCATTCAGAACCTTCAGAGAAGCAGTTGTTGAGTAGTTCATTGAGTAGTTTTGCACAATTTTCTTGGCATCCAGAGGACGGAGGTTGAGGAGCATCAAATGTAGAACCACTAGACTGAGGAACAGCTTCTACCCTGAGGCTGTTAGACTCATGAATAAATAAAAATAAAATAAAAAATAAACACTGCAAAATATCACATCATGCTGATGCTGATCTGTTTTCTTGTTGCTGTGTTCATCTGTGACCATCTGCTCATACAAACTCATGTTCGTGCTGCTGTTTATTCCCACTATATTAGGCTTAGTGTATTACTAGTTGATGTTTTTCTTAGTTAATTCTAGATGTTATTACTGTTTTTCTCTTTCATTTGTTGTTGGATGTAACTGGGACCTCGTGTACATAATCTCGTTTTCATCACATGTACCACATGAGGTGCAAATGACAATAAAGACTCTCTGACTCTGTCATTGTTGTCAATTTGTAATTTCGGATCACGCGACATGTTGAAGATGCAGCCACAGAAAACACTTTTTATATTTCTGTTGGGGACAAGCAATGTTTTTATTTTTTCAGAGGTTTGGAGCCGTTTGGAGTGGCTCTTGGTGGCCAACAAATGATTTGATGCTTCCTGACATCCCTTGACCTTTCCAGTGGTGAATATGAAGAAGTAATAACCAACAAATTCATTTAAAAACAGTACGAGACTTTGGTCAAAGTTAAGAAGGATTTTGGTACATGTTTTCTGTTCCTGTTTTTTTTTTTTTTACTTTAAAACCTAAAGAATGTCATCCTAAATGTTTATAATGATAGAAAATTGTATCTGCTCAGTTATTTATTCACCAAGTATGTCTTCCTAAAAAAGGTTTTATATGTTTTGAACATATATATTTTATGTAATCTAATTCTCAAAAAGATTTAAAAATGATGCACAAAGCCTCTTTTAAAAAATGCTAAATACTTTGATCCAAGCTGTCACTTTACATGGTGCTGCGCATGAGATTTAATGCAGCTTCTTAACATGGGCCCCTCACGTGACAGTCTTCAGGTTAATGGTGTGAAAATAGGGACCTTGCTTCTCTCAACCTGTCAAATAGTAATTGGCTAACAGTTTCCCTTAATAGCAGACTGCTACAGGGACTGCAAACACCTCTTATACTGTGTACAAAATAATTGGAGGAGTGCAAACAAGAAGGGCTCGAGTAAACACAAATCCATACTTTTAACTACAAACACATGCAACATTACAAACCATTATTTCTTAATGATATGGACATGATGTCAACTTTGTACTTTTTGTCTCCATTTTGCAGGTTTTTCATCTGGGCACATGAGAAACACACAAGAAGGAAAACACTGAAGATGGGACGATTTGACAATGACTGTGTATGAAGAAGAAAGCACAAGCCAAGCTACAGGGATGAAAGATCTCTTGGAACATCACAAGTTTACTGCATGCAGATGCCAATGAAAGAAGCTACAGGAAGACACCAGTCATTTATCTGATAGGTACATGGGGACAATATGCAACATCATCCATCCATCAATAAAGAGAAGGCATATAAAAGCATCGGTTCTGGCCCTGAGAACAGTTGAGAATCCAGCTGATTCACCAAAAAGATTGTATAAAGGTACTGAATCAACAGTGGGGTCACCCTCCTTTCATTGGCTTGACTCAGCACATGACTCTCAGAGAAGCACCAATGGCCTGCAGCTCAGGCATGGTGATGAGTGCCATGCTTTGGTCTGTGGCCATTGTATATTTGACTCATATTGGCAGAGTTAATGGGGACTGCTGGTTAATTGAAGGGGAAAAGGGCTTTGTATGGCTTGCCATTTGCAGCCAAAACCAACCACCCTTTGAGGCCATCCCACAACATATCAACAATACCATTGTGGACCTTCGTCTGAATGAGAACAAAATCAAAAGCATTCATTATTCTTCTCTCAGTCGCTTTGCCAACTTGACCTACCTGAACCTGACCAAGAATGAAATCTCGTACATCGAGGATGGGGCCTTTTCTGCTCAGTTTAACTTGCAAGTCCTTCAAATGGGTTTCAACAAGTTACAAAACCTGACAGAGGGGATTCTTCGGGGTTTAGGAAAGCTTCAGTACCTCTACCTCCAAGCAAACCTGATTGAAACTGTGACACCTAATGCCTTTTGGGAATGTCCCAACATAGAAAACATTGATCTCTCCATAAACCGAATACAGCAGTTAGATGGGTCCACATTTACCAGTTTAACTAAACTTACCACCTGTGAGCTGTACACCAACCCATTTAACTGCTCATGTGAGTTACTGGGATTCGTGAAATGGCTCTCAAGTTTCCCAAATCGAACAAACGAACGGATGGTGTGTGACTCTCCACGTGGTGTTGCAGGTTATAGCTTACTGAGCCAGAATCCTAACAACCCAACACATCGAAATGCACTTCATATGCTAACTACTGTGTGTACCGATGACTATGTGACACCATTCATCTCTTTGACCACAGAGTCTACAATACTACCACCTGACTCGACACTTTGTGGGTTGGATGACTGTCCTTCAGGCACAGAACCAGAGGACATAACCCTGAGTACATTTGAAAACGAGGTGCAAGGAAACCCGCTAATGAAAGTGAAACATGTGACGAACACAGGTGCAACGATCACTGTTCATATTCCTAATCCTTATAAAAAGATGTACATTCTGGTTCTTTACAACAACAGTTTTTTCACAGCTATTCAAAATCTTAAAGACATAAAAGAGGACATTGAACTAAAAAACCTTAAACCCCACACCAACTACACATACTGTGTCGCTTCAATTCGTAATTCTCTTAGACACAATCATACGTGTCTTACAATCTCTACTGGACCTAGGAATGGAAAAGAAAGAGTTGTAAACAATGCAACAGCTACTCACTACATTATGACCATTTTAGGTTGCCTCTTTAGCATGGTAATATTTCTGGGAATCGTCTACTATTGCTTACGAAGAAAACGTCAACAAGACGAAAAGCAAAAGAAATCGGGCAATCTAAAGAAAAACATAATGGAACTAAAGTACGGACAAGAACTAGAGGGTGGACCTATTTCTCAAATGTCACAAAAGCAAATGTTGACCGGAGAGAGCATGGCACGTATGCCATACCTACCATCTGCAAGTGAAATGGAGCAGTACAAATTTCAGGAGATAAGCAATACTCCCAAAATCATTAAGGGAAGTTACATGGATGTGCGAAGTATGGACCATCATGAACGCAGGGAATGTGAAATGGGAATGTCAGGAAACAGTCAAGGGTCAGTGGCAGAGATTTCCACAATCGCAAAAGAAGTTGATAAAGTGAACCAGATCATTAACAACTGCATAGATGCTCTTAAGTCTGAATCCACCTCTTTTCAAGGGGGTAAGTCTGGGGCCGTTTCCACTGCAGAGCCCCAGCTTGTACTAATATCAGAGCACCCCCAGGGTAAATCCAACCTTCTATCTCCAGTGTATAACGACAGCTACCACCACTCTCTGCAGAGACATAGGAGCTCAGATGTCTCGCCAAAGAGACCCAGCACAGCCACAGGAGGGCCCATGAGAAGCCCCAGGCCTTACCGCTCTGAATCCAAGTATATAGAAAAAAACTCCCCTACTGGTGACAGCATCATCACTGTAACACCTGCTGCGGCCATCCTGAGGGCTGAGGCAGAGAAGATCCGTCAGTACAGTGACCATCGGCACTCGTACCCCGATGTTCAAATAGAGGAGCTAGAAGGACCTGACAGTCACAAGTTGTTGGAGCCTCTCACTCACTCCCGCTCCAGAGACTTAGCATATTCCCAAATGTCCTCACAATATCACAATCTAAGTTACTCCTCTAGTCCTGAATACTACTGCAAACCTTCTCACAGCATCTGGGAGCGACTCAAACTCCACCGGAAAAGGCATAAAGATGATGAGTACATGGCTGCGGGGCACGCCCTGCGTAAGAAAGTTCAGTTTGCAAAGGACGAGGACCTGCATGATATTTTAGACTACTGGAAAGGTGTTTCATCCCAACAAAAACCATAACTCATCTAGGTGTTTTTAAAATGAACTGCAGAAATTACACAAGAACATTGTATTACAACAGCATTATTGAATACTTCTGTATTATAATCAACTCCTCACTCCTGTGTATTACAGTCTTTGTTGACTATGAAGAAAATGGGATGGAGATTCTTTAAATTTGTCATATTATGTAAAACATCTATTTGGAAAAAATGTATTGCAAATTAGTTCTATAAATATACATATATATAGATATATGTTACAATGGATATTAGGTTTTTGGGTATCGCATGGCCAAGTCCTGTGACAGTGGATTTGCTGTTGTGTAATTTGAAACTCACTATTTTTGAAGAACTATCTGGACCCATACGAATAGAATATTTTTTTTTTCCCTTCTTGCGTATATTTAATTGGAAACTGTGTACAGATATTGGTTTCTATATTTGCCATGTTTGCTGTGTAAATGTTGAAATATTAGTGGAGGGATCAGGTTTATCAACTGGACTACTATTCACTGAGATTGATTACTGAAGAAGAGCAAGTCCTTCTTTAAAGCTGTCCGAACTTTGACTTTTATGCCATCAGTTAGTTTTTTATTCTTTTTTTTTTTTTACTTTTACACACCTCAGATGGATTCAGTTTTATTTTATTTTTATTGCACTGTGCTATTCAATAGAAGGGTCCTGACATAATTTCTTTAAGCTAAATTGCAGAGTAGATCAAACTGTGGTGATGGATTTTGTTGTCGGATTCGTAAAATACTATTTGCATTTTTAATACCAAAGTAGAGCAAGCTGAAATGTTTACAATAATCCTGCATGGTTTAGAGATTATATGATAATGTACATGTAAGTACAAATCGTTGCATTGATCATTTTATTAGCTAATCCCTCAAAAGAGAAATTGGAAAGCAGTATTCACAAACAAGATACTGTATTGAATAAAAGCTGAATATAAATCACCTTTATATTGGGAAGGCAGCTGCACTGCTTCTCCTTGTGTTTAAGTACCGGTACACAAAAAGAGCCCCGATAGATGACTGTAACATATAAAATCTGTCCAAGGCAGCTTTTTCTGTACATTTTCAATAACATTTTCTTTCATGCTATTAATAACTTTGGTTCTGCTTTTCTGTTACTTCAATATTTCTTCCAGTGTGCTATATTACATTAATTGTGATGGAACAAATGGAGGAAAGTAGTTTGTTATTCAGATGGGCCTTGCTGCTTGCTGAGAGGTTTAATGTTATTTTTATCTGCTTAGGCTGCTAAAACATTTTGTATATTAAGAAAGCCAAGTACAAGGCAAACATCAACATTTTAGAGTAAAATTTGCGAATGTGAAACTGAATCCTCTAACTTACTGGCTGTGAATTTGTATATAATGATTCTTTCTTTTTCTCTTTTCTGAGTAAAAATGAGATATACAGTAAAGTATTTTATTTGTAAGATGTTTATATATTTTGTTCCAATCAGGCTCATAATGATTCATCACATAATTCTGAAAAAAGTGATAGAAAAAA
>JBBPBX010044273.1:14053-27529 GCA_038048925.1 Garcialebias charrua | reverse complement strand
TAATCAAAAGAATAACTTTTGTCATTTTCATGATATATGTTATATGCTGTTATTCTTTAAATGTGAAACATCAATGTGTCATTTCTGCAAGTGAAAAGGTGTCAAAGTTCAGCTAAAATGTCAAACTGACTTACACTGAAATTGTTTTTGTCGAGTTTCAGCTAAAACTCTCATCTAGCGTCTGAAAGTCTCTCACTCAGATACTTTTCCTAAACAATTTCCTTCTCTGTGCTGAATTTCACCTTGAATAGTGATAACGAGTGGACCAATGAAAAAGAGACAAGTTTCTCTCCTCTCTAAGTCTCTTTTTAAGTTCTAACTGTGCGGAAACGCTTCAGTCTTTGAATGGACAGAGAGTTTGAATGGACAGAGACCTGAAAGCTCTCTGCCTTGCAGCTGGTCAAGCTTGGTCAAGAGCCAAAGACTAACTTGTCAGCTAGAACTGATGGACGCCTCCATCCAGTTCCCCGAGCAAAAGCTCCAAAGTTCCTAATGAACTTTCTTTGAGAAACATCTCGTCTTGAAGTCGGCCAGAAGCTGCCACATGTTTCTGACGGCTGACGCGGATCCGAGGAGACGTTGGAAGTAAACGACCAGTTCAGACGTACGAGGGCCGGAAGGACTCTGTGCACCTGGGAGGCTGGTGATATCTTTATCAGACGCATCGTCAAAAGGTAAAGAGCTGTTTACAAACGTACCTGGGATTTAGCCGAAGTCGGATGGAAAGTGTCATCTCTGGTTACACTCGAGATAAATAACTTAATCTCTCCAACCTCTTATTCCTCCTTTTCCCTTTCCCTCTCAATCTTAAGCTGGAAACTATTTTAAGCTGAAGAGCCCCTCAGACTAAATATGTTAACATCCAATATTTATGTCTGTTGTGTTGAATTTAAGTGTGCTGACGTTTTAAATTGAAAGAAAGTGAAATCATGTCAATCAAGTGTAATGGTGTTAATTTAGTTGATTTATTTTAAATAAATGATAGTGTCTCTTTGACATATCAAACTAAGTTAACGTCTTTGTCACTTAATGGCTCTGTTTATTTATCCATCATAAAGATCACAGAAATATTGGGTAAACTGAAAAAGAACAGAATCCGTGAATTTACTATTCAATCTGAATAAGTAAATTAATTAAGGTAAAGAGGTCAGTATTAATATTGACCTCCTCATAACCCCTTACATCTGGTGGCCTCGTACGTGGTTCTGAAAGTTTATTGATAAAACTGTGATCTCTCGTGAACTGTAACGTCATGTTTGCATATTGGGATCCAAGTTTTAGACTCTAACAGATTAATTATTTTGGCTGGAAAAGTGTTCAGAACGATTGCAGGACTGCAGTTAATGACATTTGAAGCTGAAATTGTTATTTGTTCAACTTTTGAAACGCTATAAGTAGTTTGGTGGGGATCTGTCTCGCTGTGTGGGAAGTGTCTGGTGGTTCTGATAAGGACCCGGTCCAGATTACGTTGCACAAGCTGAGGCAATCTCACTGCAAAATGACCGCCGAGTCAAATTGCCTGAAAAGCTAATTTAACATCTACAAGATTGCTGTGCTGGTATTTTACATGTTAGAGCAGGTCAAAGAAGCATATTACTGTTAGAACGGTGTCGGATAGTGGTTCTGAAACCCGAGTTCTGCTCCTTTAAAGTGGACGGAACCGACCTGAACGCGGCTCCGAGGGAGTCCGTGTCGTGTTACAGTTGACGTGCTGGTTACTGAGCGTAGCTTAGTTGTGCCTGTTTTAATTGTGATTGCCACGTTTCAGAGTTTTGGGAAGTTAATTCGAAGCGTTTGAGTTGGTTACGAGTCTATAAAGTTGTGTTCTGTTGTGCTAAGCTAACGTTAAAGAGCTACGTGTCCTAGTACACGTTTGTTTATGAGCTGTGATTGGATGAAACGAGAGCTGTGAGCTGTCAATCACTCGTGGCGAACGCTGATTCGCTGTAGTGGGAACGCACGCCGTTGCGACCAACCCACTTTGTCGTCATTTCCGGCACTGCCGTGATCGGAGGTAAGAACTTCATTCACCATGAACGCTTGGGAATGAACTACATACGCTGTGATTGATTGGTTGACGTCACGTATCTGTTTAGCGAGCTCCGCCTCGCTCAACAGCAGTGGAGCTGGTGACGCGCTGCGTCGACCCGCCTATTTGTGTCGTCATTTCCTGGTGCATTGCGGGGGACAAGCAGTTCACACACTGACACTCAAACTGAGTTTCACTGAGAGTTTAAACATTCATTTTAAAGCCATCTAAACTGTCTAACAACATAGATTTGTCTCTGACAAGAACGCGGTTCGAGCGTTTATCACTGATACACTAGAAACTAACTCTGAAAAGGTTGTTAAATACTGATTAGAAAAATCAGTTTCCTCGTGATTAAAATTAAGACTCGAAGCTGCCCCCTGTTGGTTAAAAGACGTTGACAGATGAGTTTTCTCAAATACATCATGAGAAGTCAGCATTTTTATGGTGAATTACCAGCTTTTAAAATTGTTCTGTACACAAACAAAAAATCCTGTTTATTTTAAATAAAGAATTTTTGAATAACAGAGGTACAGACGAACAATTGATGCTCATTTTAAATACTGAAGAGATTTAAAATAACACTCAAAAAGCATCTTTTATTTGATTTTCAGATTAAATAAAATTAATAAATAAAATGATGGAGAACAGAGAATTTCCACATTAAGCTCTTCACATCTCTGAATTTTAAACAGAATTGGTGTACACTGTACACTTTTAGTTAAAAATTGCATTTTTAACGTTTTTCTGTGTAAAATTAATGACTCCAGTTTATTTTAAATACAAAATTTAAAATAAACAGAAAGCATCTGCTGACTTGATTTTCACAAAAAATCAAAACAAAGATAGCAGAACAACTTTGAGGATGTCAACAGACAACAAATTGATAAAAGTCACTGATTTTTATTTGGAATGCCATCTGTCATGTTATGCTAAGCACACAAACACCTCCAGTTTATTTTAGATAAAAAATATTTAAAATAAACAGGTAATCCATTTTTCACTCCTGAAAACAGTTTAGCCAAACTGCAATACATCTTTTTTAAGGCATAATGGAGCAGCATTCTGGGTACATTTTAGTGTGAACAATGTATTTATTTCGAATCTTTTAAATAGTGTTTGAGTAGGTGTGTTTGGGTTAGTTAGTAACTGTTGTTGAAAAATAAGTTATATTTTAAAGTTAACACTGCAAAAAGGCATTTAACTTTTACAATTCATTTGAGGGTAAAACCTGAAGAAGGTACCTATGAATAGAAATACTTATTACACAGTGAAACACTTAAACCAGACAGCTGATTAGTTTGATTGACTCAGTGCTGCATTAAAAGTGAAGATTTATTTGCACACATTAAAATTCGAACTGTCTTATTGATTTTCACAAAAAATCAAGTTAAAGATGGAAGTTCAAGACGGTACGCGTCCAAGGCTCATACAGTATGTGCCTCTAGAAGACCCATACATCAGAGGGTACCAAGAGGAACCCCGGAGCCATGAACTTGCTCCCCCTGCACCTTGCACAGAGGAAAAATCTTTCTCATTGTGTGGTGACTACTCAGCTGCCCGAAATGTCTTGCAGAGAAACGATGAACATCCATATTTTTTCTTTGCCAGAATTTTGAAGGCGTATATAGGTGACATGATGGAACCTGACCTGGAAGAGCAGACGCTTTTCAAATCTGTTTTCAGGGATAATCTAATCCCTGATGTTAGATTCGAGTTGCCATGGAACTTGGCCTGGGGTGATTTAGAAGCAACATCTTTGCATGAAATAGTACAGTGTGCTGCGGATGTCTTTGCAGTTAACATGCTAGCCAAAACACCCTTACAGGTGTCCCCGAATGAAGCGGTCAAATCCCACTCGCTGGAGCTAGAAGGGACAAGTTCATCAACTCCCTCTCCTAACAAAGGCGAAAAGAAACAGACCTTGCAACCTGACAAACCACAAAGTGGGGGTATCCGCTGGAGAAAGAAGCCAAAATGGTTCAGATCGAACCAGATGGGTGAAAAACAAGGCCCATCGGTGGGTGAACTTCAAAAGAAATTGAAGTGTGAGGACCTAGACTCGTGTAAAAATGAGTGGTCCCAACAGAAACCCCCGAGCCTTGGAACTGCACCTCCCGCGCCTCGAACAGAACAGTTCGAAATAGGCATGGAGTCACAAATGTCCCGAAACAATGGCCCAACACCTCTATGCTCGGAAGAGACAGAGGAAGTAAGTAGTTTGTCAGTAGATTTGAATGTTGCTGTGCTTGACCAACCTGATACAATGAGTGGCATTATCATTGATAATGACACTATCAACATTGACCGACCTGGAGCGATGTGTAGCACCGTCTTTTACAAGACCTCAGCGCACGCTACTACCAACATGGCCATGGATGTTGACAGCAAACCAATTGCTGACAAACAACGACATCCTGAAGGTCATGATACTGTCAGCCAACAAGATGCTGACAGTAAACAAGATTACACAGACAGAGGTACACGTGAACGGAAACGTGTACCAAGACCCAAGTGGTTTCTGTGTAACTTTATGCAAAGGGGGGTGGCTAAGAAAGCCTACCTGCCCATCACACTGGAAGGTGTCCTTGAGCGTGAAGCCCTCCTGGATGGCAGTTCTGATATAACTATTATGTCGGCCAAGCTGTTCGAGGAGCTGAGGACCGCCGCTAACGGTGTTGACGGGCAAATACCCTTTGAGGAATGTGCTATTGAGCTACAGGGTCTCGCAGAGACGAGAACAACCCTAACAGCCATAGCTATGGTTCACATGCAGATTGGCAAAACGACACTACACCACCCAGTGTATGTGTCCACACTTGACTCATTCCCATTTCTGGTTGGCCAAGACTTTATAAACCGTTTTGAAGCGATTATAGATTATGGTCAACAGAAAATGTGGGCAACAGTGAGAAAACCCCTGCCAATAAAAGTGCCTCCTCGTTGTGGTACAGACTGCCTAACCGCAGGTACCGCAGTGGCCACGAGGGACTCCCCAACCGTGGTCACAAGCCCGGTAAGTGAACCTTCAACTACAGGTGAGACAGTAGAGACTCAACAGTTGGACCAGACTCTGGCCCGACAAGAGAACCTCCTCTGCGAGCTGACACAGTCAGCACTCACTGAACACTACCTACCACAGGTAGTGAAAGGTGTTGAGATCCAAGGATCCTACACCGAAGAGGCTGTACTGTCCTATGGGACAGGTAATTCAGCTATCAGCCAAGCTTTCGATGAAACCTTGGTTCAAGGACATGTGAGTCCTGGAAGTGGCAGTCCGCGACATGCTGACAGTCACTTGGATTTCAGTGTCACAGATTTTGAGGACCCCTCCTCCAACAAAAGGGGGGTGTACTCTCACTCTCTACCACAGGTAGTAGACTGTGTGGAGGTCCGAGGATCCCACACCACAGACGCTGTACTGTCCTCTGGGACAGGTAATTCAGCCATCAGCCAAGCTTTCGATGAAACCTTGGTTCAAGAGCTTTTGAGTATAGAACTACTCAGAGATGACATAGTTCTTACAGACTCAAAGAGCACCTCTTCAGTCATGAAGTGGGAAGACACACATCACAACGACAGTGACGCACCGCGGTCTGACCAGTCAGACACACCAGCGACTGCGCCGACAGTTGTGACACACCTGAATTACGCAGAAAGAGGTAAACGTACGGAGAAACGTTGGCCGAAGCCTATGAGGTTCCTGTACAAGCTTCCCGATACACTGCGTGAACGGATTAAACCAAACCATGGCATCTTAACTCGTGCCCAAGGCCTTGACAATCTCAAGGTCCCCACCAATCTCAAAGAACTACAAAGTTTTCTTGGCGTGTGTAACTACTCGAACCAGTTCATAGAGAACTATGCAGACCTTGCAAAGCCACTGACTGAACTCCTAAAGAAAGACGTCCCATTTGTCTGGACTGACAAACAGCAGCAGGCAATGGACGCTCTTATAGACAGGATCAAGTCAGCCCCATGTTTAGTCTACCCAGACTACAACAAAGAGCTTTACTTGGAAGTGGGCTTCTCAGCTCGTTGCATAAGTGCTGGTCTGTACCAAATACACGACAGAGACAAACGTGTAGTAGCCTACGCCAGCAAGACGATGGCAGGACCCGAGTTGAGATTCTCAGACTGTGAGAAAGCTCTACTGACCACAGTGTGGGCAGCAGAACATTTCTCCGGCTACATTGGTGGACAGAAAATCATTGTGGAAACACAACACCAGCCAGTGACGTTCCTGAACAGCCAACGCATCAGAGATGGTGTGGTAACAAACTCTCGTGTTGCAACGTGGCTCATGGCGCTTCAAAGTTTTAACCTAGACATACGTTATGGTCAAAACAAGAAGTCACATCTGGGGACAGACTTGGCACTCTGCCAAAAGTGTACACAAGATGTACCAGCGACCCAGCCGTTGGCTGAGGAAAAAACCCCTGTGACTGAAGACCCGAACCACCACTTCTTTGATGACAATATCTGCAAAGATATGACAACATTGTACGTGGATGGATCTTCATTCCTCCGCGACAAAATCTGTAGGGCAGGTGTTGGAGGGGTCCTCCTCCAAGACCAAGAACAGATTACCTTCAGCTACAAATTAGGCTCTCAGACTTCTCAGTACGCTGAGATTGCAGGAATCCTAATAGCTCTCCAGATGGTAGTAGCACGCTCCATCAAGACCCTAGTCATCTGCACTGACTCTAACTATGCTCGTTTGAGTTTCGCTTGTCACCTTGCTGTGTGGAAACAGAACGGTTTCCTAACAAGCGACAGAAAAGTGGTCAAACACAAAGAGCTTTTCATGGCATGTGATCACTTGGTGACATCACACGACTTACAGATCTACTGGAAGAAAGTTCCAGGACATTCTAGAGTCCCAGGCGATGACAAGCACTACAATGACATTGCGGATTCCTTAGCCAAAGAAGGAGCCGACGAAGGTCCTCTATGGTCCTTCGACTCCTCCTGGTTGATCAAGACTCTGTCAACACAACCTGCTGTTGAGGTTATGGCAGTCACACGTGCACAGGCCGCGGCCAGACCTGCTGACAACGCAGTCTCTGTACGGCCTGCACTGACTGACCCAGACATCATCCAACAGCAAAAGTCGGATCCTGCTATCAACTCCATGATACTGTACCTGACTGATCCAGACAAAAACACTCCGTCTAAAGACGAACTGGATTCCGATCCAGACCTTAAAGTCCTTTACCAGCTGCGCAAACAGCTAAAACTAATCAAGGGCATCCTAACTTTCGCTCATGGACCAACGTCCTCACCTGTGTTCGTGGTTCCCCATGACCAAAGGGGGGTGATGTTAGTTCATGCCCATGATCTCCCGTCCGCAGGACACAAAGGAGATAAAGCCACGCTGACGGCATTAAAACAAATTGCCTATTGGCCTGGAATGAAAAAGGATGTCAAGGACTACATTGAAGGGTGCGTGGTGTGTGGCCAGTTTCAGCCAACCAGACCACTTCACAGAGCACCACTGCAAAGTAGAGGCATTGCATTCCCATGGTCTGACCTCCAGATCGACTGGGTTGGACCACTCACTAAGAGCTCTAGAGGAAATAAATATTTTCTCACGGTAACCTGTGCATTTACCAAATGGGTAGAATGCCTACCAGCTCCTAACGACACAGCACAAACAACTGCTATGTTGTTAATGAATCATATATTCTCAAGGTTTGGACTTCCCCTTCGGGTGAACTCAGACCAAGGTACACACTTCACAGGTGAAGTGATGAAAGAACTGTGGAAGACGCTAGGCGTCAAGGCCAACTTTCATGTCGGCTACCACCCACAGGCTTCAGGCCAAGTCGAGAGAGCAAACAGAACTGTGGTGAGTATTTTGAAGAAATACGTGGCCGCAAATCACAAGGACTGGGATGTGAAACTCCCTCTGGTCCTCATGGCCATAAGAGCCACTCCACACACATCAACTGGCATCTCTCCCTTCGAGATGATGACCGGTCGACAAATGACTCTCCCTCTACACCTGTTGTACCAACCAGGTGACGCCGTCATGGCGACAGCCTACACTACACAACAATACATGAAAGATTTGAATGTACACCTCAGAAACACTTTTGCTTTCGCCCAGAAAAACCTGGAAAGGTCCGCTGAAGGACGCAAGGCGTACTATGACCAGAAGGCCTCTCACAATGAACTCCAAGTGGGAGACAGAGTCTGGTACTATACGTTCGCCCCAACAACCGGGAAAGGAGAGTCCGGGACCGGAACTCTCGCCCGCAAACTAATGCCCAGGTGGACTGGACCTCATCTGATAACAGACAAAGTGTCCTCAGTCGTCTACGAGATCAAAATCAGCAAAGGCCGTAAAGAGCCAATTGCTAAATGGGTACATCGAAATCAGATCAAACCTTACAAGGCGTTCAATGACTCCACAAAAGACAAAGATCTCACCAACTCACCGACTTCATGGGATAATAAGGTCGTACAAACACAAGTTAGTAAATAAACTAATCAGGTTTAAACTACCATATTTCCCACCCTATAAGTCGCATTGTCCAACTTGAACTTAGAAACGCTAAGTCTAAAACCCACAACAAAAAACTAACCTTAACAACCGTTTAAATCCACGAGATTTGATTTGACCTCGGTCATAAAGTTGAGACCTGTTTTGCTTGTGTGTTGCACTTTGGAATCTGACGACAAGAGTGGGTCGAAGCAGTGAAACGTTGTTTCCTTGTTGTTTAGTCATTACTGTTGTCATTAGTTGAGATACTGTTTGGTTCTGAACACTCCCAGCCAAAAAGGTTTTATATTAACATTGGTTAATGAATGATATGGATTTAACTATGCCAACATGCAGTTCATTTTGTTAAATCGCAATCGTTGAAGAGTCAATGTAGTTTAAAGCTACTCAAGGTACCATAAACTACACTGGTCTCACAATTTCTAAATTGAACCGATTCGATCGTTTCTATTCTAGATTATCTATTCATTTTGATGAGTCTCGCCATAGACTTCAAAATTTATTAGGAATACCAAATCCTACGTCGTTCGTCTAAAAGACAACAGACATTTAGATCAAACTATATTTCATTTTTATTTTAGTTTAACCTAAACTAAGTAATGAATGGAGGAATAGTTTGGAATTAGAGGCCTTCGTTACAGAAGCCCTCCAAAATTTTATAGGTACAAATCCCTATATCTAATTTTACAGAATTGATCCACCCCTTAATTGGTAAGTGTAGCTGATCTAAACCATGATAGCTTACATACCAGGTGCATATAGGTAAGGCTTAATGTAAAATCCCAATCATAAGCCCACCTTAAAAACCACATAATTGCATGACACATAGAACCAGAGTGGCACTGACTGGAAACCAACCAGCCAACAACCTTCGATGTGGGGACCTGCAGCTCCAACGCTTGGTCTTCAACCTTCATCCAAGGGTCGCCTCCTCTGCGTCAATCGAGGGATCCCCTCTACATGCTGATTATGAAAACAATTGTTGCTGATCAATCAACAAAACTAATCGTTGTGGAATTACTGCTGTGGAATTACCGCTGTGGATTATAAGACTTTGTTTTCCAAGGGATCACAGACTTTGTTTTCCAGGAGTTAACAGACTTAGTTTTCCAAGGGATTAAAAGCTTACCGCAATGGGATTACCTCCGAACAGTATGGAAGTTCCAAAACTTTATGGGATTATAATTTTTGATTTTTCTTTTCCACTTGCTGGATTACTTCAAGATCAGAGACAGTTCAAGGTTTCCTTTCGTGTTGGACCCCATCCCCAAGGACTGGCGATGGCTTCCAAAAGGGGGGAGATGTAGTGGACATGACCATGTTCACTTTATTACATCTGTGTACTTTTGAACTGTTCCAGAGATGATCTTTACTGACCTCTCAGTAAAGCAAGACATTTATCACAAAATCATTCCATTAGTGGTAATCAGAATTTTTTTTTTTTTTTTTTTCTTTCGGCTTCTCCCTTCGTTAGGGGTCACCACAGCGAACTAGTCGCATGAAGACTTGGCAATTGTTTTTACGCCGGATGCCCTTCCTGACACAACCACAGACCACCGGGCTACCACAGCTCTCTGTGTGGAGCAGAGAGCTGATATTTAGGGTTCCCGGGGGAGCAGATGGTGTGGGTTAAGGGCCTTGCTCAAGGGCCCAGAGTGGGGCAGATGAGGGTGGAGACAGGTGTGACCGCTTCACCTGTCCCACCCACATCTTTTTGCTGTTGTCGGTACCGGGGCTTGAACCGGCGATCTTCCGATCACAAGCTCACCTTCTTAACCTCTGCGCCACCACTCCCTTATTAGTTGTAATCAGAATATAGTCACCAAAAGAGACTATTTCTACCTTTGATTTTATTCTAATGTAATCAAAAGAATAACTTTTGTCATTTTCATGATATATGTTATATGCTGTTATTCTTTAAATGTGAAACATCAATGTGTCATTTCTGCAAGTGAAAAGGTGTCAAAGTTCAGCTAAAATGTCAAACTGACTTACACTGAAATTGTTTTTGTCGAGTTTCAGCTAAAACTCTCATCTAGCGTCTGAAAGTCTCTCACTCAGATACTTTTCCTAAACAATTTCCTTCTCTGTGCTGAATTTCACCTTGAATAGTGATAACGAGTGGACCAATGAAAAAGAGACAAGTTTCTCTCCTCTCTAAGTCTCTTTTTAAGTTCTAACTGTGCGGAAACGCTTCAGTCTTTGAATGGACAGAGAGTTTGAATGGACAGAGACCTGAAAGCTCTCTGCCTTGCAGCTGGTCAAGCTTGGTCAAGAGCCAAAGACTAACTTGTCAGCTAGAACTGATGGACGCCTCCATCCAGTTCCCCGAGCAAAAGCTCCAAAGTTCCTAATGAACTTTCTTTGAGAAACATCTCGTCTTGAAGTCGGCCAGAAGCTGCCACATGTTTCTGACGGCTGACGCGGATCCGAGGAGACGTTGGAAGTAAACGACCAGTTCAGACGTACGAGGGCCGGAAGGACTCTGTGCACCTGGGAGGCTGGTGATATCTTTATCAGACGCATCGTCAAAAGGTAAAGAGCTGTTTACAAACGTACCTGGGATTTAGCCGAAGTCGGATGGAAAGTGTCATCTCTGGTTACACTCGAGATAAATAACTTAATCTCTCCAACCTCTTATTCCTCCTTTTCCCTTTCCCTCTCAATCTTAAGCTGGAAACTATTTTAAGCTGAAGAGCCCCTCAGACTAAATATGTTAACATCCAATATTGAAGTCTGTTGTGTTGAATTTAAGTGTGCTGACGTTTTAAATTGAAAGAAAGTGAAATCATGTCAATCAAGTGTAATGGTGTTAATTTAGTTGATTCATTTTAAATAAATGATAGTGTCTCTTTGACATATCAAACTAAGTTAACGTCTTTGTCACTTAATGGCTCTGTTTATTTATCCATCATAAAGATCACAGAGATATTGGGTAAACTGAAAAAGAACAGAATCCGTGAATTTACTATTCAATCTGAATAAGTAAATTAATTAAGGTAAAGAGGTCAGTATTAATATTGACCTCCTCATTAACCCCTTACAATAGGAACTGCTTATTTTTAAGAAAATAGCGTTTATTCTTTTTTTTATAATTCAGATTTATCCGCGGGTCGACAAAAAACCCCTGGCGAGCCGGATGCGGCCCGTGGGCCGCATGTTTGACACCCCTGCCCTAGATGGACACAGAGATATTCAAGGCCATCTCTCTTCCACGGGAGGTTTTGAGGCAGAACTGGGAGCCCTTCAGGCCACTCGCCCACGGCGAGGGTTGTGCTCTTTCCCCAGTTTACCCTCGCTGCAGACATGGTTGAAAAACCCTCTGTGATTTCAGTTAGTGTGTCGACATCTTGTTGATTTTTTACAAAAACAACAACGTCGTCAGCGTACGCGGATAAAACTATGCTACTATTGAAACCAGGTAAAACAAAACCATGAACACTCTAACAGATTTTCTGAAGGAGGGGTTCCAGGGAGAGTGCATATAGCATTCCCGAGAGCGCACAGCCCTGTCAAACACCTCTACATACCTTAAAAGGAGCACACAGGCTACCAGTGAACTTCAGCACACCCTCAACAACACTGTACAACACCTTGATCTTGGCTATGAAACCAGCGCTGAACCCAAACCTTTCCATGGTTTCCCAGAGGAAGCTGTGCTCAACGTGGTCAAAAGCCTTTTCTTGGTCAAGTGAGACCAACGCTGTGTTTAGACCTAATGACCAAAACATCTCGAATCAGGTGGATATTATCTACCATGGACCTGCTAGGGACGCAATAAGTCTGGTCTCGGTGGATGACCTGTTCCATTGCTTCTCTCATCCTGGTTGCCAGGGCCTTGGAGAGGATTTTGTAGTCGGTGTAGAGGAGATACATGGGGCGCCAACTCTTTCTTTATCTCCTGCAGATTCCCTTTTTTGGGCAGAAGAGTGATGACTGCTCTTCGGCATGACAGCGGTAGTGAGCCAGTGATCAGGCTTTCAGTGAAAACATCTAATAATAATAATGAATTCAATTTATAACGCGCTTTTCATTAGTGAAAATCTCAAAGCGCTACACACATTGAATGCTACACACATTCATACACCGGTAGCGGCAGACTACCATGCAAGGTGCTTTCCAGTCCTACCTATCTAGCAGGTCCTCTGCCAGGATGCCCCATTAAGCCTTGTAGAACTCCACCGTTAGCCCGTCAATGCCGGGAGCTTTCTGGCATTGCATGCTTTGGAGGGCTGTGCTAAGCTCCTGAAGCCCTATGGGGCGCACCAGTTCAGTGTTGGTCTCCTCAGAGACCTGGGGTAGTCCGATGCAGAACTCTTGGAACAGCTTGCCGTTCCTGTCGTATTCACTTTTGAATAACGAGGAGTAAAATTCCACAGCCCTCCTCCTGATCTGGCTTAGCTCACTCAGCTGTTGCCTGGTTTCCGACAAGAGAGAGTGGATCAGTTTTCTCTGCCCGTGTTTCCTCTCCAGGTTGAAAAAGAAGCTTGAAGGAGCATCCATCACTGTGATGTTCTGTATCCGGGACCTGACCAACACGCCTTGGACCTTAGCATCCAGTAAGTTTGTCAGAACTGATTTTTTAGATTTGAGGGCTTCAATGTGCTCTCGATTTCCTATGGTTTCACAAAGGTGTTCTAGTTCCAATATATCAATCTCCAGATCTTTGACAGATCTGGTGAAGTTGCGAGTAACGTTGAGAGTGTGTTATTGACACAGCTGTTTTATTTGAACTTTTCCGGGGTCCCACCACTGTTACAGACATGCGAAATCACCCTTCCTCTGAGCTTTTTTATGAATGTGTTTAGACAGAGTCTCTTTGAAATTACGATCATGAGTTATAACTGAGTTAAAATGCCAGTAGGCGCACGACTGTACACCATCTTACAGTTCCAACCACTTCATCAAATTTGCGGACGACACAACAGTGGTGGGTCTC
>JBBPBX010044273.1:0-11579 GCA_038048925.1 Garcialebias charrua | reverse complement strand
CCTTTGGTGTATTGAAGGAAGGACAGTATGGATTCAGCAAAGTATTGGGGTTCACTACTGTCAGCTTGTGAGAAAGAGACTCCACTAAAATCTGAGTACCAGCTCTCACTGTCACTGTTGTCTGTGCTTTTCAGCTTTGCAGACATATCTCTGTCTTTCTTGCTTACTTTACTGGTAGTTTTAACATGTTTATTTGGTGTTGTCTTTTTAACTGGGTTGCAACCCACTGTTCTGACTTTTGTAACTGTGCTATGGGTCGCTGGTTTTTCTCCTCTGCTCCTGTCACTCTCTCTGTAGCTGCTTCTAAAAGCGAGCCTGCATATTTCTCCTCTGTAACCCCCTCTCCTCTCTCCTCCTGATCAGTTACTACCTCTCCTCTCCCCCCTATCTTCAGCCCCCTCTCCTCTCTCCCCCTGATCAGCACGCAACTCTCCGCCCATGTCACATTGTCGCACCCCTCCCCTCCCCTTCACCTCATCCTGAAACTCTCTCTCACTGTTTACCATACCAACACTGTCCCCCCCCCCTCCAGAGCCCACCTCCATGCTGCCTCCATTTTTCACACACACACTTTGGATTGTTTCACCATCTACAGCTGGCCCCTCAACAACATCTTCTGGACGGTTCTCGTTAACAGAGGTTTCCCTCGCGGCATCGGGCACCTCCCCCGCCTCCCCCTGACTGGACACACCTCCCCCCTGTTCTGTACCTACGGGATCCCACGAGGCACCCTGTGGGGCTGGCTCAATTATGTTGGGGCACATTTTTCTGATGTGTCCCTCCTGTTTACATTCAAAACACTTCATATTGGAAGAAGTGGCGTATAAAACGTAGTCAAACTCGTCAAGTTTAACGAGGAAGCGTAGGTTGAACTCCTCCCCCGGCCTGTTTAGAACCATGTTCACTTGTCTCCTGTGGGACACGACGTGTTTGAGGAGTTGAGATTTACATCCTGACGACACTTTTTTAATCGAGGAAACCACCCTCCCATGTCTGGATAGCTCTTTAATCAGAAACTTGTAACTGATAAACGGGAGGATGTTTGACAAAGTTATCTTTGTAGCTGGCTGTGTTAGTGGCGTTATATGAAACAACACATCATTCACTGAAATCCCAGATGTGACCAGCTTCTACCCTGAGGCTGTTAGACTCATGAATAAATAAATAATAAGAATAAACACTGCAAAATATCACATCATGCTGATGCTGATCTGTTTTCTTGTTGCTGTGTTCATCTGTGACCATCTGCTCATACAGACTCATGTTCGTGCTGCTGTTTATAATTATGTTTTTCCACTACATTAGGGTTTAGTGTATTACTAGTTGATGTTTCTCTTAGTTAATTCTAGATGTTATTACTGTTTTTCTCTAGCATTTGTTGTTGGATGTAACTAGGACCCCGTGTACATAATCTCGTTTTCATCACATGTACCACATGCGGTGCAAATGACAATAAAGACTCTCTGACTCTCTGACTCTGTTGAGCGTGCACCACTGTATCAACAAACACAACCACCGCCTTGTTCATGCGGGCTGCAGACATAATGGACTCGTGTCCAATCTCTTCTCCTATCGCTAAACAAACATCCTCCACGTTGCACTGATTAGAGCCAGCACCCACCTTGATGCCATTTCTCCACGTGAGAGCAGAAAAAACCCTCGTGGCTCCTTCCATCATGGCGTCCTCAGATGCCGGCTGACCTGCCGGCTACACCTTTGTGAAAAATAAACCTTAAAAACGACTAAACTAACAAAACCCACAACTAAAACTAAACAACCAACAAAACAACAACTCCCAGTGCAAAAAAAAGGTAGAAAAAGAGGACGAAAAATAGAGAAAAAAGCACTTTCACTCCACTTCGGTCCTCTGCTCTTCCATGCACGTCCTCTCAGGTGAAAAAGAAGAAGAAGAATATTGTTTTGATTTTTAACAAAACTTTTTTCACACAGTAAGTTAACAAAACAATGTTAACATGATCACGTTAAGGATTATGTATGCTGTTTTTACAGGACTCACATAAGGAGGTTGTTGTATCTTAGTTCGCCTTTGTCACAAACAGTACATAAAACATTTTTAAAGCCCCACAGTTTCACAAAACTTTTCAAATCCCCAGTGTCCCTGTGGAAGTGAAACTCCAAGGCCAACCTGGCCTTGACGCTGCACCTCCACAGAGACATAGCATCAAGTTGGGGTCTGGCCTGCAGCCTGTCCCTGCAAGACAAATAGATAGCCAGTTTGGCTTCAGCAATTAAAAAGTTCAAAAGCTGGCCCTTTGGTTTGCTGGCTCTATTAAAATGGAACCCAGAAATGAAAACATAATCAGTAAAAACAACACCAAAAAGGCTAAAACACCTATCAATAAGCCAAAAAAGGGTTTTAGTCTCTTACAATTGACAAAAACATGGAAAACGCTCTCAGACAGACCACAGAAAGGACACTCTTTTAAAAAACCCGGACTAATGATATACAAAAATGAGTTGGTAGCGATGGCACCGTGCAGGATCCTCCACTGGAGATCACCAGTCCGTTTCTTTATAGGAAGCTTGTAGAGGATCCTCCACCGTGGGGTTTGTCCTCCCAGTCTGTTGGCCCACACGCTGACGGCTCTGTTCTGCAGGGTTCTTTTGTTCATGATCTTGACACAGGTCTTATACAGAGTCTTTGGGCCGGTACTGCGTAAGCTCAGCTGTGGTGTAGCGCTGGATAGCAGAGGACCACTGTCTTTTTTGAAGCCAGGATCCAGGATCAGATCAGGGAATGGGTCTGTTGACTCTGGTGACTTCTGTCCTGCAAAGTGAAGACAGATAAGATGCTTCTCTTTGGTCGAAAGCTTCCCCTTCACCAAGTCTAGGAAGCGTTGTGCAACTCTGGCTGACCGGACCCCAGCGTCGACACCACGGCTTGGGTGTTGAAAGGTCCAGTCCAGCTACCTCCACCAGTTGCTTCAGTGATGTCGTCTTGGATCTGCACAGCAGCACTTCAGTCAGTCCCGGTACTGCGCTGCAAGACACATCCAGCCTGGATCCATAAACTAAAGGCTCCTCCAAAAGTCAATGCCGAGTACCTCTGTGAAGGATTTAGTTTAAACAGGGCACATGATTTAAAAACACCCTGATAAAACTGAGGTAACCTGTTTAACTTTAAAAGACTAAAATCAGTTAAAAACAGAGCAACATCACGCCCCAGGTTATTCACACGCCTGAGAATGCAGCTGGCCACGTCCCTCCTTACAAGGTCAGGAGGTCCTGCTAAAAACTTTTGGAGGGACTGTAAACGGAAAGTAGCTGTTCTGCTGGCCAGGTGAACAAGGCCCTGGCCTCCCTCCTCTCTCGGTAAAAACAAGACAGAATGTGGCACCCAATGCTGTCCCAGCTGTCCCAGAAAAAAATAATCATTTCTGATTGTATTTTCACCAGCAGACCTGGCGGTAGGTCTAGGATGATAAGCTTGTGCCATAGCAGTGACGTGACAAGATTATTAAAAACCAGTACTCTGCCTCTGTACGACATTTGGGAGTGTAGCCATCTCCACTTTGCCAACATGTTTTTGACTTTTGCCTCTACATCATCCCAGTTCTTTTGCACAACAGTTTTATTGCCTAAATAAACAACAAGATATTTAAAACCATCTTTCCTCCAGTGAAGACCTTGAGGAAGAACCGGGAGCCCAACAGGCCATTCCCCTATAGCGAGGACTTCGCTTTTTCCCTAGTTCACTCTCGCAGCAGACAGGATAGAAAATTGTCCAGTGACCTTGGTCAATGTGCTGACGTCCTGCTGATCTCTTATAAAAACAACAATGTCGTCAGCATAAGCAGATAAAACTATATTGCTGTGAAAACCAGGTAAAACCAGACCGTGAACACACAAGCGGATTTTCTGAAGGAGAGGTTCCAGAGAGAGTGCATAGAGCATCCCCGACAAGGCACAGCCCTGTCGAACACCTCTATACACCCTAAAAGGAGCACACAGGCTACCATTGATCCTTAGCACATTCTCAATGTTGCTGTACAGTACCTGAATCTTGGCAATAAGACCAGACCCTTCCATGGTTTTCCAGAGGAAGGCGTGCTCGACGCGGTCAAACGCCTTTTCTTGATCTAATGAAATCAAGGCTGATTTTAAACCCAACGAACTGGAGACTTCCAAAACATCTCTGATTAGGTAGATGTTATCTACCATAGACCTGCTGGGGATGCAATAGGTCTGGTCCCGGTGGATGACCTCTTCCATAGCTCCCCTCAGCCTAGTTGCCAGAGCCTTGGAGAGTATTTTATAATCAGTGTAGAGGAGAGACACAGGGCGCCAGTTCTTAATGTCCTGCAAGTTCCCTTTTTTTGGCAGGAGTGTAATGACTGCCCTGCGGCAAGACAGCGGGAGTGAACCAGTGACCAGGCTTTTGTTAAGAACATCCAGCAGGTCCCCTGCCAGGATGTCCCAGTAGGCTTTAAAAAACTGAAAGTTATGCACCATAACTCATGTTCCCTGAAGGAATGGAACAAGGTGCAACATACTTGCTATGGGAATTGTGCCCCAGTGCAATTACCTGAAGGAATACATTCACGCCTTTTACGGCAAGGGACGTCACCCCGCGCCAGAGGTACCACCCTTTAGGTACTTAGGCGACTGACGCCCCTCCAACTGTCTCCAAAATTGCACTTCACCGAGCTTTCAGCATTGAAAAGGGCCAGCTATGTTGCACCTCGTTCCCTTCCTTCAGGGAACATGAGTTATGGTGCATAACTTTCAGTTCCCTTTCAGTTCGGTCTCTCGGTGCAACATACTTGCTATGGGAACGTAATTCATTCACGCCCTTGAAATGCTCAGTAAAATGCCTGTTAGTGTGAACGCCTGCCCTTGACCAGAAGGCATCTCAAAGCTACTTTCTATTGTGTATTAGAAAGAACAGCCTGAGTGACATCACACGCAGTAACATCCAAACTGTAGTACTTTGCAAAAGTGTTTAAAGAGCTCCAGTTCGCAGCAGCACAAATGTCTGCAACTGACACGCCCTTGAACAATGACCAGGAAGTGGCCAAGCCCCTGGTTGAGTGAGCATGGACTCCAGGGGGCACTTGTTAACCTTTGCTACCGTATGCCCTCTTAATGGCCTCCGTCATCCAATGTGAGAGGCGCTGTCTTGATAGGGCCTTTCCTGTAGCAGGTGCGGCAAAGCAGACGAACAGTTTGTTTGTTTTCCTCCATTCAGCTGTTCTCTGCATATAGGTGCATAAAGCCCTCACTGGGCAGAGAGTCTGGAGCCTTTCCTGTTCCTAAGTGAGGGCAGGAGCAGGTGGAAAGGAGGAGAGATCAAAGTCCAAACTCCTATGGTTCAGAGTCAAGACCTTGGAAGTGTATGCGAGATTAGGCCTTAGTGTGAACTTTGACCCGTCAGGGGCGAATCTAGTACACATTGGTTGTACAGACAATGCATGGAGGTCACCCACACGTTTCGCCGAGCAAAGAGCCAGGAGAAGAGCAGTTTTATAAGATAGATCTATCTTAATCTCGCTCAGAGGCTCAAATGGTGGGTCGCAAAGAGCCCCCAAGACCAGACCAAGATCCCAACCAGGGGTCAAGGTCCTGCTGGGTGGCTTGGTTTGAAGCACACCTTTCATATATCTCATTATGATTGGATGTGCTCCAGGGGTCCTGTGTCCTCAGCCCTCGTGACAGGCAGAGATAGCTGCAAGGAACACTTTAATCATTGAATAAGAACGACTCTTTTCCAGTAGATCCTGAAGGAAAGTTAGTAGTTGAGCCAGGTCGCAAGCATAAGAAATGATATTTCTTTCTGAGCACCAGGCTTTGAAGATACGCCACTTTTGTGCGTATAGAGACTGTGTTGACCCGGCACAGGCATTTTGTATGGTTGTCACCACATTCTCAGGCAGGCCCGAAGCCATCAGCCTGTCCTTTTCAGCTAACAGGCTGGAATTAATTCTAGATCCTGGCCTAAACAACTGGGTTGCGACTTCCTGTGTGAGTCTTTGAGGGTCAACCAGGTTGGGGATTGCGCCTCTACGTTGATGTGTTAACAGACTTCCCTGATTGAGTCTCCTCGAAGACAGATGGAGTCTATTAATTTTATTAGAATGAGTTGGGACAGGAAAGCTACTGTTTCCCTCCAAAACAGGATTTATTGGATTGAGGGGCTGCTGCTTTTGTAAACAAGCAAACCTCCTGATTCCAAATGTTGTCCCACCCGCTGGGATACTGTGTGGGGACAAGTTTGATGCAGCTTTGTGAGGGAAATCACGTGCTGCTCCTCTACCGCTCGAGCGTTACGTGTCCTTCATGAATAATAAAGGAGTAGCAACAACGTGTGAACGTGGGAATGGTCCTTTGTGACCGGCAGACTCAAGATAATTTGTTGATAAGGAGCCCAGTTTCCTTTCAAAATCAGGAGGAAAATTCTGGTTCGACTCTGATCCTTTTACATGCACAGTAACGTGATCACAGCCACTGCTTTGAGGATGTGAAAATTGTGTCTGCCTTGGGGCATCCGACGTGCTCTCCTATGGTGCGAGCCTGTCACGTGGTCGTCTGGTTAGTGTATTAGCCGGCCCCTTGCTCATAATGGAGCGGGGGCTGGGACACGTGTCCTTTCCCACCTGTCTCCACGAAAGGTGTAGGGTCTTCTGGAGACAGGACCAGAGGCACCCTGCTGAGTCTTATTGAATAGGCTGGTACCCCATGAGCCATGAGGGAGGGGGATGTGCCCCCTCCCCCTTTATGACGGCTGACAGGCCAGAGAGGCTCGTACTGTTGACATTATTTGTGTTGGTGTGTTTTTTTAATTTTTTCAATAAAACAGGGATATGCTGTTTTATGAGTTTTATTCATACTTACGTGCAACGACATACATGATTTGATGTCACTCACAGCAGGGAGAACATGGTTTATGCATGTAACAGAGTTATCAGCCATTTGTACTTTGCTACAAATAAAGTCTGAACAAGGTGCGAAGACTCCCTTTACCGCGTGGGCGGGAGGTCGTCTAAAATGTAAACGTGGACCTGGTTCATCAGGAACGTTTTTGACGAGTGTCCCGGTTTGCCGAGGAGGCCCTATGCCTGCTCGCTTGGCGTGGGACAAACCTATTTTTGCTCCATGCGTGCTCGGAGCGAGGTTGGTTTGGCGGGGGTATCTGCCGAGGTCTCCTCCTCGTATGCTGTCCGCTTCTGCGGTGGCGCACGCGTCGTCGAGCAGTGCCGCGGCTGTGTAGGTCTGCCTCCAGCGGGCTCTCTGGGGGAGGGGAGGCGAAACTCCGACGAGGAATGCCCACCCTGAGGGCTTCAGCCTGCCTGCACCTTTGGTCCAGCTTGGTTTGGATTCGCTCCAAAGTCTGGCCAAAAAGTCCCTCCGCTTCTATCGAGTGGTGGAGAAAAGGCACCTTTTGTCCCTCCGGTAAATCCGTCAACGTCATGCACAGGTGGCGGATCGCGATGACCACTTCCGCCATACCTCTGCCCTGAGCTGCAGCAGCTGTCCCCATCATATGGAGAACGAAGTCTGTAGCTCTGCGGGCTTCGTCCAGTAATTCGGCAGCAGCTTGCTTATCCGAGGTTACTTGCAGTTGTTGGAGTTTTTCTGCAAGGTAAGCCTGCATCATCGCGGACGCGTTCATGGCGCGCACCGCAAGTCCTTGAGCTCTGTAGCACTTTTCGAGAAGTGACGCTGAGGCTCTGCAAGCTTTGCTGGGGAGAGTAGGCTTTGTTCCTGATGATCTGGGAGCTAGGTGGGACGCTAGTGTGTCCTCAATCTGAGGTGCGTTGGCTATTCCCACCTGATCCATGTCCTCCACGTCAAGGAATTGTGAGAGAGGGAGGAGCATGGGCGCTCGTGGCTGAGGCCAGATACGGGTCAGTTCCATGAGGAAGTCTGGGAACACGGGCATCCTTTGCCTTGTTGCAACGTGCTGTTTTGAATGAAAATAGTTCCCGGCCAGCCTCGTGACCTGTTGGCGAGGTGGGGGTTCCGGCCAGGGGATGTTCAATGCGTCCGTTGCTCTGTGGCACAGGTCGAACAGGGTCGGGATGGAAAAGTCCGTTTCAGGGAACGCAGGTATCGGGGTCCTGGGGAGGTCCTCTCCCGGATCCTCGATTTCGAGTTCTGGTACCTCCGCTGAAAATTCGCCCGAGGTTGAGATGGAGATCTCGTCTTCATTCATCATGCCTCTGGTGTCGAACTCGACTGTTAGGTCCACCATGGGAGCAAGCGGGTCAGGGCTGTTGCCCCATTCGACGCGCGTGCTGTCGTGTAGAGCCATGTGTTTGAGCTCTGGGGTCGGAGTGAGGGTCTCCGTGGTGTCTGGGTCCTGTGGACCAGCTGTCTTGCATGAAATATACCCAGACAGACTGGACAGGCCTCATGGGTGTCCGTTGCTGCAAGAGCAAATCCACAGCCACTGTCTTTGCGTGAGTGCAGCTACAGTGTACGCTCTCAGGACATCATCACCTGCAGTGTTCCATCAGTGAGGACTGAACTTGGAAAAGGGGCTTTCTCCTACTCTGCTCCTGCTTCCTGGAATATCTTACAAAAAGATTTGAAGCTCTCGGCCCTGACCTCCCTAAATGGTTTTAAGAATCTTTTGGAATCCTGGCAAAAACCATTGCAGATATGTTCTTGTTTTTGATTTTGTACATCTACCTTGTGGTGTTTTGCTAGTTTTGATACTTTGCATTTCACTTTCTATTTCTCTCGTGTTTTTTTTTTCTGTTGTTTGTTGTTTAAGGAAATTCTACCATTGCTGTTCATCATTCTTTAGTTTGTAGCAGGTCGCTTTTGTAAATGAGCCCTCGAGGCTCAATGAGATTTACCTGACTAAATAAAGGTTGAATGAATGAATGAATGAATGAATGACCACAGCTAAAGCACTTCATGTTGGAGGATGATGCAAACATGAGGTAATCAAAACCGTCCAAATAATAATAATAATAATAATAATGAATTCCATTTATAATGCACTTTTCATTAATAAAAACCGTACATGAAAGTGCACATCCAGCTCCTCATCGTGCCTGTTGAGCACCATGAACAGCTGCCTCCTATGAAACATCACGTGTTTTAATAAAGGTGATTTACACCCCGTCAGCACCTTTTTAAAGGGAGACACCACCTTTCCATGTCGCAACAGCTCTTTAATCAGAAATTCATCACTGACAAATAGAGGGACGTTGGACAATGTGACTTTTCTCGCCGGCAGCGCAAGCGGCGACACCTGCAGCAACAAACCTTAAGAAATTATTTTTTCCTGCACCCCTAATGTCTGGTCACACGACCGTAAAGGTAAAAAAAATAGAAACATACTTTCGTTTTATAGTTTCCCCGCCTGGAAACAACGCGAGGGAGCTCATGTGTCGGCCATAACAAAAAGGAGATGAATGGCTTGGATATCAGCGGTGACACGTACTGATGTAACGTTCTGCAACATCACAAGATACATGCTAGTTTGTTCCAGACATTTCTAATCAGGTGAGTATTTTAATTCGGTTTACTGGAGTTACCATACCATACCATACCATTTTATTTATAAAGCACTTTAAACAGGAACAAGTCCACACCAAAGTGCTGAACAAACAAACAAGCAACAGGCACCACAGACAATGAAGTACAACACGAAAAACATAAAACATTGCAGATCAAAAATAAAACGATCAACCACCAATCAGCGGGTGTTGAAGGCAACAGAATAGTAGTGAGTTTTTAACCTGGATTTGAAAACTGAGAGGGAGGGGGCCTGTTTGATGAGAAGCGGTAACTCGTTCCAGAGTCTAGGGCCAGCTACAGAGAAGGCCCTGTCACCTCTGTGCTTAAGATGAGTTTCTGTAACTGTTAAAAGTACCCGGTCCTCTGACCTCAAAGCACATGGAGGGACATATGGGTGTATCAGATCTGAGAGATAGGCGGGGGCGAGGCTGTTCAGTGATTTGTAGACGTACATGAGAATTTTGAACTGGATTCTAAGATGAACTGGTAGCCAGTGCAGGGAGGCCAAGACTGGTGTAATGTGCTCTCCTTTGCGTGTACTGGTTAAAAATCGGGCAGCTGCGTTCTGGACCAGTTGTAATCGTGCAATGGAGGCCTGACTGACGCCAAGCAGAAGTGAATTGCAGTAATCAAGCCTAGATGTAATGAATGCGTGAATCACTGTCTCCAGGTTATTTTTTGATAATATGGGCTTCAGCTTAGACAGTCGCCTCAGCTGGAAAAAACAGGATTTAACGATCATGTTTACATGACTGTTGAGTTTCATGGAAGGATCCATTATCACTCCCAGATTTGTGACTTTTTGTTTTTCAGACAGGGGTAGAGCAAAGAGGTCGATGCAGTGGTTCGAGGTTGTGTCATTGGGAAGGAACAATATGGCTTCAGACTTCTTATCGTTGAAACTTAAAGCTATAGTATGTAAGATTGTAATGTAGTCTGTAACTTTTCAAACAATATATTTTTAACATATTTCTTCACTCAGTCACTATCTACTGACAAACTGATGTTAGACAAAGTAATCTCTGAAAAAATCTATTGTCCCCTTGCTTCTCTATCAGCATTTATAAAAACACTGAAAACACAAGAGTGACCAGGACACTGACAGCCAATAAAAACAGAGTTGTTTGTCACGCCCCAACCCACGCCCCCACCTGTCCCAGCCGCAGCTCGTTCTCATTCAAAGGATTGCAAAGCGATGCAGGACTGTTTTTTATGTGACACAAAATGTATTAAATATCCCTTCTTTATCCCAGAGCTGGACTTTTATTTAGTTTTTTTGCCAAAAGCCAAGTGATCGCTTCATCCTGCACTGACAGGAATGAGGAAATGGATTTGTCACGACTCACGAGCGAATTAAAACATGTCCAACGTTGCTTTGTGAACCTCTGATGATTTCTGCTGGATTTTGTGTTGTAGGATGAGTGATTCGTGGTTTTATTAAATTTTTTAAACAGTTATATTATCATATAAACACAGAATATCGCAGCGCAGAGACAGGAGGAGGTGGAGCATTCCACACATTCCAGACCAGCGCAGCGACATGAGGAAGTCACGAGCGAATTAAATCATGTCCAAACGTTGCTTCGTGAACCTCTGCTGGTGTCTGCTGGATTTTGTGTTGTAGGATGAGTGATTCGTGGTTTTATTAATTTTTTTAACAGTTATATTATCATATAAACACAGAATATCGCAGCGCAGACAGGAGGAGGTGGAGCATTCCACACATTCCAGACCAGCGCTGAGACATGAGGAAGTCACGAGCGAATTAAATCATGTCCAAACGTTGCTTCGTGAACCTCTGATGATTTCTGCTGGATTTTGGGTTGTAGGACTAGCGCTCCATGGTTTTATTTTATTTTATTAGAAGGTTTTATTACCATAAACACAGAATATCGCAGCGGCTCTGAGCAGAGAGCAGCAGGGGGCGGAGCAGATCCCAAGTTCAGCTGCAGAGCACTGTGCCATATATGGCTCTGAGGGGAGGGAGCAGAATGCTTTTCTGCGCTGAAAATATTTCTAAGTCCCAGAGAGTCCCAGAGTGTTCAAATATCGCAGACCCCAGTTTTAAGAAATGTAAAGCCATCCAG
>JBBPBX010044272.1:0-27529 GCA_038048925.1 Garcialebias charrua | reverse complement strand
TGGCATATGCAATAAGGCTAGTAAAAAATATATATATATATATATATCAGCAGTAGTGTAGATATAAAAAGTAGTGTAAATGTAAACAGTAGTAATAAATGTAAACAGTAGTATTGAATGAAAACAGTAGTAATAAATGTAAACAGTGAATGTAAACAGTAGTATGACTATAGGCAGTAATGTAATGCAAACATTAGTGCGAATATAAGAAGTAGTGCAAACTGAATGAGCACATGACCGTGAGTTGAGTGAATAACTCGTTTTGATGACACAGAGTCCAGTGTTAAAATCTTTGTGTTGTGTGGTGGTGTGTGAAAGTTTTTTGTGATTAAGGCAGTACAAGTGGGAGGGAGGGCAGAGCAGGCAGAGAGTTTAGCATCCTGACTGCCTGATGAACAGAGCTGTCATTTGGTCTGCTGGTTCGAGCCTGGAGACTCCTCAGTCTCCTCCCTGAAGGCAACAGTGTAGTGGGTGTGTGGGATCACCTGCCATGCAGAGGGCTTTCCGAGTGAGGCAGTTGCTGTGTAAGTCCTGTACAGTAGTGAGGGGAAGGAGGTGCCGACAATCTTCTCAGCTGCTTTCACAATGCGCTGGAGGCTCTTGCGGCAGGATGCAGTACATGCACCAAACCACACAGTGATGCAGCTGGTCAGGACACTTTCTATGGCACCTCTGTAGAAGGTGCACATGATGGGGGTTGAAGCTCCAGCCCTTTTCAGCTTGCGGAGAAAGTAGAGGCGCTGGTGAGCCTTCTTGACCAGTGATGCAGTGTTCCTGCTCCAGGACAGGTCCTCTGAGACGTGCACTCCCAGGAACTTGGTGCTGTCCACTCTCTCCACTGTGGTGCTGTTGATGGTCAGAGGGGCATGTTGGGCATCCCTCTTCCTGAAGTCCACAACAATCTCCTTTGTCTTCTCCACGTTGAGAGTGAGATTGTTGTGTCCGCACCACAAGGCCAGGCGGCTCACCTCGTTCCTGTAGTCCGTCTCATCGTTGTTGCTGATGAGACCCACCACTGTTGTGTCGTCCGCAAACTTGATGAAGTGGTTGGAGCTGTATGATGGTGTGCAGTCGTGTGTTAGCAGGGTGAATAGAAGGGGGCTCAGCACACATCCTTGTGGGGCTCCTGTATTCAATGTGATGGTGCTGGATGTGTTATTCCCGACCCGTACTGCCTGTGGTCTCCCGGTCAGGAAGTCTAGCAGCCAGTTACACATTGAGGTGTTCAGCCCCAGACTGTCCAGTTTAAGGATGAGCTGTTGGGAGATGATGGTGTTGATTGCTGAGCTGAAGTCGATGAACAGCATTCTGACATAGGAGTCTTTCGTGTCCAGATGTGTGAGAGCTGTGTGGAGGGCAGATGAGATGGCATCGTTGGTTGAGCAATTAGGCCGATATGCAATTTGGAAGGGATCCAGGGAGGCAGGGAGGACAGATGTGATGCTTTTCATGACTAACCGTTCGAAGCACTTCATCAGGATGGGGGTGAGTGCTACTGGACGATAGTCATTGAGGCAGGAGGGTGTTGCCTTCTTTGGGACAGGGATGATGGTGGTGGCTTTGAAACAGGTGGCGACGATGGCCTGACTCAGCGAGATGTTAAAGATGTCCATGAAGACCGCTGCGAGTTCTCTTGCACAGTCCTTCAGCACACGACTAGGTATGTTGTCAGGACCAGAAGCTTTCCGGGCGTTGATCTTGATGAATGATCGCCTCACGCTGTCTGAGGACAGCGCCAGCACCTGGTCATCAGGAGAGGGGGTGAGTTTTTGTGCAGTTGTGCTGTTACACGCCTCAAACCGAGCAAAGAAGTCATTCAGCTCATTCAGCGTAGAGGTTGTGCTGTCACAGGTCTATGGGGATGGTTTGTAGTTTGTGATGGTCTGTATTCCCTGCCACAGACTCCGTGTATCCTTGCTGTCCTTGAAGCGGTGAGCTATGTTCCCAGAATACTGCTTCTTGGCCTTTCTGATGCCCCGGGCCAGGTTGTTTCTGGCTGTCCTCAGGCCCACCTGATCTCCTGCTGTGAAGGCAGCATTCCTGGCTCTCAGGAGTCTGTAAACCTCTGCTGTCAGCCATGGCTTCTGATTTGCCCGAACAGTGATGGTTTTGAGGTTGGTTACATCATCAATGCACTTGGTGATGTATGAACATACAGTGTCTGAGTACTCCTGGAGACATGTGTTGTTGTTTGTGGTAGCAGCTTCTTTGAACATACAGTACTCCAATCTGTGGTGTCAAAACAGTCCTGGAGTGCCTCTGAAGACCTCTCTGGCCACACTCGTGTCTGCTTGCAAACTGGTTTTGCAGTGTTGCCAGGTGAGAAATGTAGGATTATCGTACTAGAGCCCTAAAATTATCGTATTTTGAGGGAAATTATCGTACACCCGTCATAAACAAAATAACAAGTATGCTCTATAGTCACTCTGTTGTTGAATAGCGTCTAACAGGCACTCCCAACTTTGTGGCGTCAGTACTGGTGTGAACCAAAGACAATAATACGCATTAATGTCTGGTGGCAACTAATGAGCCCCTCCCCCTCTTCTCCACCACCGAGCTGAACAGGAGAACAGGAGATTCTTAAAAAAAAAAAAACTAAATCTGTAAAATTAATTTAATAACTCAACTAAATTCTGTCTATTAAGTATGTATTTTCAAGGAAATAATAACTTGATCTTTAACTTTACTGATATCACAACTAAAAACATCCCTAATTGTAAATTTAATATTCATTTTATTTCTTTTTGGAAATGCTTTCTTCCTGTTTCATACCCTGAACATTCCATAAAGACATGTTGAACCGTTTCAGGGAGATTGCTGGTGCACATGTCACAAAAAAGTCCTGTTGCATGCTTTCTAATTATTTTAAGAGATAAGGCCTGTGTGTTCGTTCTAATGCGAGTAAGTTCCTGTTTCTTCCTGCTTTCCTTGTATATCCTACCTTTTTTGTTGTGTAAATGTCTTCCTGTATCAGTAATGTCCCAGTTTTCCTGTCATATTTTCTTAATATATTTCTTTATTATCATTTAACGTTCAACTTTATATAAAAGTTCTATCATTTTCATCACTTCTTCTGGACCGGTGTCACTCTGCTTTTTCTAATGCATGGGGCGGGCGCAGCGGACTATTCAGCCAATCATGGCCGTTTTTCTGCATATACGTCACTCTTATGTCGCATTTAGAAAAGCACGATTGGCTGGAATTTCAAGATGCCTTCAGGGTTCACAAAAAAACTCCGACAGAAAGTCGCGACCGGCTGATGGAAACCGATCACAACTACACGTTCACAGAATGGTCAAATTATCGTATTTTTGGCCTTTTTCGGGATTATTGATCGTACAGAGGGCAAAATTATCGTACAAATACGATAATTATCGTACACCTGGCAACACTGTGGTTTTGTGACTTTCACCAGTGGTCTGTAAGCTGGCTTTAGCATAACACAGATATGGTCAGAAGCACCGATGTTGGGGAGGGGGAGGGCCTTGTAAGCTGCTTTCATGGTGGTGTGAACTTGGTCCAGTGTATTTCTGCCTCTTGTTGGGAAGTTTATGTTTCTGTATGTTTTTGGAAATACAGTACACTCTTTAAATCTGCTTGGTTGAAATCACCAGCCGTGATGAGGAAAGCATCAGGGTGTGCTGTTTGCTGCTCACTGATGTGCAGATACAGTTCATTCAGTGCCTCACCTCTAACTTTGCTGTTGGAGCTTGGAGGAATATATACAGCAACAATCATTACAGCTGTAAATTCCCTCGGTAAATAGAACGGTCTGCATTTAATAGTCATAAACTCCACTAAAGGTGAGCAGTGTTTGTAGACCACAGCAGCATCCAGATTATCATGTTGCTGTTAGTGCTGTCTTCCGTCTGCTTTAAATACTTAAATCACTTCACTGTCAGTCGAAGTCAGTACAGCTCAGTGACTTGAACAAATTCACAAATGCTGATTTTTTCGCTGTGGAAAACGTTTCAGAGATGTTGTACCTGTCCAGATCGTACCCTGCCATTCGTCCAATGGCTACTAATGAGGCAGCAGCTCCATGTGAATGATTGAGCAAGACAAGAACAGACACTTCATCCCTCTGAAAATGCTAAAAATTGCTTTTATGGTAAATGGAGCTTACTTAGCGCCTTCCAGCCCCTTATGAGGGGCCCCAAAGCGCTTTACAGATCAGCCATCCACCCATTCATACACACATTCATACACCGGTAGCAGTAGTCTGCCATGCAAGGCGCCATCCAGTCCTACCAGGAGCAACTCGGGGTTAAGTGTCTTGCCCAGGGACACAACGACACATGGTGTGGGAACTCGGGATTCGAACCTCCAACCTTTCGATCGGGGGACGACTGCCATTACCACTACACCACGGCCGACCTTAAAGACAAGAAAGTTCATGCTCAATAA
Organism: Garcialebias charrua; assembly: GCA_038048925.1. Taxonomy (NCBI): domain Eukaryota; kingdom Metazoa; phylum Chordata; class Actinopteri; order Cyprinodontiformes; family Rivulidae; genus Garcialebias; species Garcialebias charrua. The sequence goes on along the minus strand of JBBPBX010044272.1, from coordinate 23,122 downwards.
TCCTTTTGCTAATGCGTTTAAAGACAACATCCAAAGTGACCTACTTTCAAAAACCCCAATTTTCCCTCAATTTCATGCTGACATGAATAACACTATTTATTTTTATTTATGTTTTATTTATTTTTTGCTGGGGGGAGGGGGGTGTTTCAGTGCAAAACCCCTGGCTGAGTCCAAATGACTGCAGAAAGAGCTAAACAAAAAGAAAGTGTCACTTTTCTTTTCGTTATCAAAGAACAAACACGGTGAGATGTGTAGATTTTGAAAAGGAGAATTAAGTAAATGACAAAATAGTTGAAACATTCTCAGAATTATTGTTGAAAACTACTAATCTACTACCACTTAAATGTATAAAAGATGTTCCTTCTTTTTTTAGGAGCCTTGCTCAAGGGCTCACAGTGGGGCAAACTGTGGTGGAATCAGATTTATATGCTTCACCTTTTACATCCAAACTGTATGCACTGGTCTGGAGATTTAAACCAGCAACTTTTTGATCAGTCTTGTGTTTGCGGGCCTCTGTGCCGTCACTTTCTCCATAGTGTTAAGCGGAATGACATCAGAATGAGAAAACAGAGGGGTCAAATAAGGAACGGCAGATATAACTAGAAAGTTCCTGGAGAACCTTTGACAGGAACTGCCATGCTGCGGCCATTTTAGTATTTTGATTTGACGGTACGATGTGCTGGGGTTCCCTCTCAGCTACCTCTGTACCAAATTTCAGCTCAACATTGTAAATAAAAGTGAGTAATTTCTTCTTTTAATCTATGGTGGCCATCTTGGATTTATTATTTGGATTTAGTGATGGGGAATGTTCTCAGCTGCAACCACGTCAAATTTCAGCTTAAAGTCTCTAAAAATGGCTGATTTATTGTGTTTTTTCCTTTTTTTCTCAGGCAGACATCTTGGGTTTTTTATTTTTTTTATCAGAGTCATGAGAGATCGTTCTCATCTATCAATACACCACATTTCAGCTGAAAACTTCTGAGTTATTTCCATTTTAAGCTAGCGTCGGCCGCCATCTTGCATTTTGAGATTTTAATTCAGAACGTGTTGTGCATCACTGTCAGGTACCACCTCGCCAAATTTCAGCTCAATATCTTTTAAAGTAGCTGAAGTTATCATGTTTTTCCTTTTAACTAAGGCGACCGTCTTGGATTTTTAATTTGCATTAGGAATGTGCAACAACTAGCGCTCAGCTACAATCGTACCAAATAAACTGTGTTGCCAGCCACGGTAACTCAAAACGCCAATAACAGTAGCACACGTCACGATGCTGAGCCGGTGGTTTCGATGTAACATCTGTGGGGGTGCACGTTGAGGTTCAGGCCACATCAACGTCGAAGGAAAAGCATGACCCTTTTCAGGTGGATCATAAGAAGTGGCAGTCCCCAAATACGTAAATCTTTAAAAGTCATTTATTTACTTTGACACTAATAGTCTTGAACGAGTGTCCTTACTTGACATTTTTAAACAAATGTGCTTGTCGTCTATAGACGTTCTGAGAGAGCTGCTCTCTGCTCTCCACTTGAGGTCAGGGCAAACGGTGCAGGTGTCTCCTACAAATCCCCGCTGAGCCCGGAGGGGATCCGGAGCTCCAAGAACCACACTCAGAAACAGAAAAACCTCTTTAATCAGGATTTTGTGTCTAAATTCTCAAATGATGTGCCACAGTTCATTTTGTAAGAATAAACTTGCTCAGAATTTTAGCCAGTGTTGATGAAAAACAGGGTTTGTCTTATTTTACCTACATTTAACACAAAGGGATTGTTTCAGTATCTGACAAGTGCTCCTGCTGCAATTTGAATAAGTCAAAATAAAGTAATAATACCCAGTGGACTTTTTTTTGAGTGAAAAAACATCTATATTTATCCATATACTTTAAGGCTAAAATTAATCAAAATCCGATCTAATTGTGAAATTTGTGAAACTCCACTGGACTTTGACAGGAGACCAGTTGGCCGCTCAAAAAGGAAAAAACATGTGATTTATTTGTTGCAGTTTCACTGAAGTGACCGATGGACGTGTTTTTATTGTCCAGTTTTATTTTAAATCACAGCTTGTGGTCCCATGCACAGCTTCCAAATCTCTATTTTAGGCTGTTCACATGAAATTACCAACACACCACTGGTGTGGGTTTTAAACCGAGACAATCAGGGCTGTAGCCTCAGAAGGTTTCTGTCAGAGGACAGCTCTGGAGCGGATGTCAAAATACAGCTCTAGAGATAATGAGACATGCATGCAGCAAAACTGAGAAGGATTTGAGACACGTGCAAAATTTCTGGCTACTTTGAGAGAAAATGTGTTGCCTAACAATTTGCATATGATTAAAACACAAGAGACGAAGCTGCGAGGTTTTCTAAGTCCTGCAAGAAAATCAAAAACACCCGCAAACATTTTGAGACATTTTTGGGACTCACTCCAGAATGCTGCTCACCATCACTAACAAATGCAGACCAGTAAAATACTGACTCAAGATACTGTCTTCAAACTGGGCTATTTACTTTTGTAATATTTACCACATGGAAGCATTCACAAATTCATTAATAGCCACTAAAAAAAGAATTTCTTAAATTCTCACCATAGAAAATACCCATTAAAAACAATTGCCTCGCATTTTCTAAATGGCAATCAATGTAAAATAAAGTTACCATATTTCTAACCTATAAGTCACAGTTTCTTTTACTAATTTTTATGTCCTGCGACTTATGGGGCGAAGCAACATATTTATGGATTTTTTTCTCATATTTTTACACAAATTTTTGGCTGAGATATGACAGTTTCCATTCATTCTGACGAAAAAAATGGAGCAGTACCACTTTCGGCCGCTAGGGTCCACCGATCGTTCCCAGCTTATCTGTCCGAAAAAAGCCTCCTCTGCTCGGACTCACTCTGTTGCAGCCCGGCCTCCTGAACTCTGGAGGTAGGTCTGAACTGGTGTTTGTTAGCAAAATAGCTCAAGAACCACATGACAGATTTTGATGAAACTTACAGAAAGTAATCACTGGATGGATATTTACAACCCATTAGCTGTAAGAGATGTTTGAGCTAAAATTCGATTTATTTATAATTTATTTTTGCAGCGCGTGCGACCGTTAGTAAGACGTCAAAGCGAAACAATTTAAATCCAGCAGATTTGACCACACAATTTAAATCCAGCAGATTTGACCACGTGAATTTATTAAGGAACGGTTAAGCTCAGAAACACTTGTGCTATAATGTCAGCAAACAAATATATATTTTTGTGTTTATCTTGCAAAATTTTAAAGAAATGAAGTCGTCCCACCCGCGCGCGTGCACGTAGCGAAACTACTTTTTTAATCCAGCTGATTTGACCATTTTATGAATTTATTAAGGAAAGGTTAAGCTCAGACACATTTTTGCTATAATTTTCAGCAAACAAATAATTGTTTTTACCGTGTTAATCTTGTAAAGTCCTTCCGTGCTTGCTCGCGCCTGTGGCCGCCATATGCAGCAGGGCGGTGACGCATAACATACACAATGCGTAAGCGGTGACGCATAATAGATGCGACACGTTTATGGATTTTTCCACTTTATTGGACATAATTGAACTAATGCGACATATAAGGCGGTGCGACTTTTCACGCGGAAAATACGGTATATGTTAAAAGAGATTAACTGCTTTAATCCTAGGGGGAAAAACACACCAGTAAAAGTTTAAAAACTTTTATCATTTTTTGGATAGGATGAAACTGCATATTTTGAAGTCACTGTCTCTAATGGGACTTGCAGGTTCTGCCAAAAGTGATTAACTTATGGTGGAAGTGGTTTGTTTTAGCAGTTTATGGTAACTGCAGTGGTTTTGTTTCCTTTATTTTCAGTTGTTTTTTTTTTTGTTAAAAATAAATCAGCAGCCAACCTCATTGTCTACAAATATGTTCCCAGTGTGCCCCGAGCTTCCTTAGATGGTCGCATCTGTTCAATCCATTCCTGGCTTTCACTTAGAAACTCCAGCAACGTCTATCTGCTGAAAACTAACACTGCGTTGGGCTGTGATATTGTGCTTATTGCCATCTTATCTCCAGGTGCAGGAGCCCAAAACACATTAAGTATTTGGAGGCTGAATGGAGAGAGAGCCTCTACTTGTTAGTGTTTCACCCTCTCAGAAACGTCTTTTCATACAGTGTCAAAAACATCTGGGATAACTGAATGTTGGGGACAGCTCAGGGGAAGCAAGGCTTTTATTTTGCCGGCCTTCAGGTGATAAAAGACGGCAACAAGTACCTTGTTTATTTCCTGCCCGAGGTAAGAGAATTGAACTATAATCTCATCCAAGTACAGTATTTTTTATTGTAAATACATATATGTTAAAATGATGCAAAGTCAAATGACTGTTATGGATGTGTCCATGAAGAAGCAAGTGTTTTTATAAAAAATATACATTATTAAATATAATAATAATAATGTTAAAAATATATATGAATTAGCTTAATGTGTATTGTATTAGAGTTAGAAAAACTAGAAAGAGTTATTCATTTTGTTCGGTTACTTGAAGATTATTATTGTTTGAACTAATTGTCTGAAAAAAGGGGCAGATATAATAAGATTTGTTTCTTTCTGCTACCTTTCATTTTATATTTTGTATGTTATCATTTATGGGATTGTTTTGTATTGTGTTTTAAAATGAATAAATTTGCAGTATAAATAAATAAGCAGTGAGCTGATGTAAAACGGATACATTTTGTGAATTAAAGAGGCTCTGTCAGAGACAACGTCCAGCAGCCAATGGAATTCACATTAAATGTAATTTTAATGAGTTTTGATGATCTTTACTCTACATAGACTCATTTTGTCTTGTTGACTGAGACGTATTTAAATTACACAAGACAAAAGAACTCAAATATGAGTGGGGAAAAAAGTTTTACTTGTGGGAATTAAACCAGCGTTAATGTAACCCAAAATCTCTGGACATCTTTTTAGCTTATTTGTCTTCCGGTAATTGCTTAGATAGAATGGCATGTTTTATTAAGGGATTATTTATTTATTTGTTGCTGTTTATTTGATACCAGTGGCAGATATCAACTGTTTTCAGCTTAATGACCAAACACCTGGCCCATAAATACACATAAAATTCCAATAAACTTGGGACATTGTGTAAAAAGTATCTAAAAACAGAATGCAGTGATTTGCTAATATGATAATCTCATACTGTATTTTATTCACAATGGAGCATAACAAACAAATGTTTAAACTAAAAACTTGGGCCATTTTTAGAAAAGAAGAGGATTTTGAATGTTATAGTAGTAACTTGCCTTAAATAATACAAGACCCAAGTCATTAAAGGCTATAGAATAACTGTATTGTACTGTTCTACATTAACTGAGGCAAATAAACAGCTGGAGGAGCATTTTTCCATGAGTTAGGGTTATTGGCAATGGATCAGTATGGGTATACAAAGCGTATTTAACAGAGGCTTATACACAGAAGTAAAGATGATTCGTGATGCCAAAAAACTTAAAGGTTCTAGAGAAATCTACGTGTACAAAGGACATGGCTGAACATCAATACTACCCATAATCTTTTAACTCTCCGGTAGTTTTGCATGAAAATTGGGTTTAATTCTGTTGTAGCTGTTCCTGCATGTGCTCAGGAACCCTTCCACAAATGAATGTCTGAAAACAGTTCATTGTTCTATCCACAAACGTTGATTAAAGCTCTATCATGCACAGAAGAGCGCTGTGTGTGAACATCATCCAGAAGCACCCCCATCTTTTTTTGGCCAGAGTTCATCTAAAATAAATTGTGGCAAAGTGGGAAACTTTTCTGTGGTCAGACAAATTAATAATCTTAAAATTACTTTGGAAACTATAAGCACATTGTTCTTTGTACTAAAGAAGAGATGGAGCATCTGGCCCGTCATCTGTGCACAGTTCAAAAGCCTCTCTGCTGGTCTGGGAGTGAATCGGTGCCTCTGGCATGACCAGCTTGCCCATCTGGAAAGGCAACATCAATGCAGGAAGTATACACAGGTCATAGAACAACATGTGTTCTCACCCAGACTCTTTATCAGGGAAGTCCTTGCACATTTCAGCAATATAATACCAAACTCACGCTGCATCCATTACAAAGGCATGGCTTTGTAGAAGAATGTGGGGGCTGAACTGGACTTCCTGAGTTCCAGACCTCTCACCATTCTAACATTTGGTGACGTATTATGAAACGACAACAATAAATTCATCAAACAAGATCCAACATTGCTGAACAGCCAGAATCCTACATCAGATAAGAATGACCCCAAACTCCAACAACTGCTCTCCTCAGTTCTCACGTGTTTATGACTGTTGTCTAAAAAGACGAGATTCTTCAAAAGGATGAACATGGCCATGTCGTACAACTTTTAAAGTCCTGCTGCCATTAAATTCAGAATTACTCTTGGTTTTTATGGTATATTTTTTTTATTATATGTTTACTATGTCCAATAGTGAATAAAATATGTACTTATGAGATTTATAGATCATTGCATTTTGTTTTTCTTATACAATATCCAGTGTTATAAAAATCATGGATTATTTAATTAAAGATTAATGTTAAGTGTGTTTGCACATTACCTTTCTGAATTAAATAACTTGCAGCTCAAAATGTCCTGAACTGTGTTGATCCTGTGCCTTTACTTCCTGTTTGAATGAGCAGCAACACATTGTATGCTATTTGCATACAAACAGCTACTCTGCAGAGAATTACACACGTGCATCTAACAGCTACGACTCAAAGTGAAATATTGATTTACCTCCACTTAGCATCACATTGTGCAAATTCTAATTTCTCTGACAAAATGGAGGGGGGGGGGGGGGTAATTGGCCCATTCAGCAGTTCAGAAACTGGATTGAAGCAGCATTGGTTCTGCTGACGTGTGTGGAAAAGGATCATGTGACTCTGAGCAGAAATGTCATTGTAAAAACTCAGTACATTTGCAGTCGACTCACCTTGAACATGACAGCGATGGGGGAAACTGCCATTTTGCAAAGACACAGAATCTTTATCAGGCAAATGCGCTGTTGTACATTCACACATGTCCTGCTCTGGAAAGTGGAAATTAGTCTCAAGAGTGCAGTGTGTCACTCAAAAAAATACAAAAATAGAAGAATGAACGAAAACACCTACTCAGTGCTCACGTCTTTTTACGCTAGTTCTACTGGCGCAGGGCTTGATAAGTGAGTCATCGAGCAGCTCTTCACAGTTGCTAATCATGTGCATGGAACAGAAGAAGTCGTGCTTTATCTTCACACACTCATGCACACGTGCATATCATACTTGACAACATGCATGTGAGATGATGAGTCACTAACTTGAACACATGACGCGAGAGCAAAGCGGACTGTCTGCTCCGTATGTGCTGTAGGTCTGAGGCCATTTCTCTCGTCAGAGTTCTCTCGCTTCTTTTTGCTTTCCAGAGAGCTGAACTCTGCTCCCTCCATCCCACCAAACTCTTCAACTTCCTGTTTACAGCTTTACCAGAGTGCTTTGTTTTTACTGTGCAACACAAAAAGCATACTAAGTTTGTAATGATGTATAAGATCCATAACTTGTGGTTTTAAACATCTGGGGCAAAGTGTTTTCATTTTACATTAATGGAGAATTTCTGATTCCTAATATTTTAGGGCAGAGGTCTTTGATTAATGTTCAGCAAGGTCCACCTAAATATTATTTTCTCTAGCAATGGTCCACAATATAAATATTTAAATGTACTGATGGATGGATAGTTGGCATCAGATTGATGAAGAATAATGTTTGTCTTTGTTTTTACTGCTGCTGCTGTATTCATCTATATCAGGGGTCTGCAACCTGCGGCTCTGGAGCCACATGCGGCTCTGCAGCAGCTCCTTCAAGCTTTGACCAAAACTGACATAAAACTGAATTTTATTGGTTGTTATAACAACTAACCGGGCTAGTTTTAGCAGTTTTCCTGTAATTTATTTAGCAAATATATGAATACTAGAAACATAACAAGGAGTAAAACATACTCACTTTCACTTTATGCTTTATTTCTTCAAAGCAGGATATGTAATTTTTCTACAATTAAAAAAACCCACATAAGAATGCAGAGTTTATTGTTTTAATTTTTAGAAACTGGGCAAAAACTATACTGTATATATATTTTTTTTTCCTTTTAACAATAATCTCATCTTTTTTTCGTCTTAGAGTGTAAAAATATCAATAAATGTTAAAATTCATTAAATATTTTTAGTTTTACAAAATCACCCCTACTTTCCAGAAAAGTGCCCTCCAACAAACTTAAAGTGGTCTGTGGTCCACCAGTTGAGAATCCCAGTTGTAGCAGGTATTGTGGCTGTGGACACGTTTAATTTAGTGAACAAAGGGGCAGAAATGGCTCTTTTGATTGTAAAGGTTGCAGACCCCTGATCTAGTATATGTTCGGGCTCCTGCTTAATATACCATATTATTTTACACTAGTAGTGTTTAGCATATATCTTAGCTCTTTTAGCGTATCATTTAGCATTTGTTTAGCATATATCTTAGGGTATATCTTGGATCCTTTTATACTGTTTCTTTTTATACTTTAGATTTTTGCTATCTTTGGGTGTAACTGGGACATGAATACACAATTCCATTCCACCTCATGTACCACATGTGATGCAAATAACAACAAAGAAACTTGAACTTGAACAGATCTGTGCTGTGGGATGTCAAGTGGTTATAAAAGTCAAAGGTGGTGCAACAAAGCAGTGGTGGTCCAGTGTGTTTCTCATCTCTTCCATGACTTTTTCCCACTGCTTCATCTAAATAAATATAAAGAAACTGCTACTGACTAAACTCTTTCATTGTTTATTTATTTGTAATATTAGAAAGTTGGAATAAAAACAAAATGATTTTTTTGCATGTCTAAGATATATAGCTTTTATTTTAACAATATTAAACATCTTCCAAGAGTGGCGATTACATCATTTTTGCCAGAGGTTGTACCATTTTTATTTTTATTTTTTTGATTATTAGGCACATTAAGCGAAACAAATCAGTGAAATAAGTAAACTTCTTCAACTCATTCACAATAACCACATAAAATCGGTTTGAGGTCAGTAAGCACAACCAGAATTGATACATAAAGTGCACCTGATTATAAGGCTCACTGTTGATTTTTGAGAAAATTAAAGGATTTTAAATGCTCCTTATAGACCAAAAAATACGGTAGTCTTGGTCTACCTAAACTCTGGTCCACCATTTGAAGACCATTACTTTAGGGACTCTTTTGATGCATTTTTGACTTATAATATTCCGTGAAATGAAAAATGGCCAACTTACTCATATATTTCACCGTAGCATTAACTGGTTGAAGTTTAGCACTTTTGTGCATAAATCATAAATACCCGCTTTGTTTTGGTTTTCATGTAGCTCTGTGGCATGTTCTCTAATTCAATTTGTTTTTATGCAGCAATACTTAAGTTCAACTTGCATTTGTTGATACAACAACAGTTGGTGTTTATTATTAACAGTTTTTCAGAGAAGTTATTGAACCCAGGAAGGAATTTCCTTCATAAAAAAACAGTTTTTCATTCATCCGATAATTCTCAATCAGGTCATCTGGACAGTTTCTTTTTAGTAGAAACGTTTCACCCTCACTCCAGAGGGCTTCATCAGTCAGAGTAGTTCCAGCACGCTGTTCCCCCACCAAGTAAACTACTTAAGTGGACCAACCAGTTTGCTGGAGCCAAGATGGTTTCTGGAGGCCGTCCTGTCCCTCGTCAACTCCTCCCAGGCAGGCAGCCACAGCCACAGTGGTTCAAGACAAGAACGTTCATGCTCAATAGTCCAGGTATCAAATCCGATAATTCTCAATCAGGTCATCTGGACAGTTTCTTTTTAAACATTTCACCCTCACAAGTTTTTCATTCAGTTTGCCAGACAGCCCACAGAAAGCAGATATTATTAAATGGTCAAATATATACTTTTTTTTTAAAGAGATCCATCCAAATTTATCTTGTAGATATGTTTTATATGGAATTGATGATGAAACTCTGAACTTTTTAACTACCAGCAGACAGTGTTTCACAAATCATTGAATCTGAGCTCTGTCTACGCACAGCCATCAAACTTTTTTTTTTCCTGTTTTTTTTTAGTTTGGGCTTTTTTACTCAGATTGTACTGGTTTGAGCAACTAATCTAGTTCAAATAAATATATATTACATGATATATCACAGTCAAATGACAAATAATGTACGTAAGGAAAACTGAAGTTGTACATTCTGGGACTTTAAATTTTGGTGAAATTTAACAGTATGTCTTATTTCAGCCAGTTTCTTAGATTAACATCTAAAGAGATGATCAAAATACTGAAGTGACTGTAACTGGAGCCATACAATGTATGAAGAGGAACTTAAAGGTCAACTGACATTATCTTTGGACTTTGCATAAATTGATACAAGATACAATATACATATACAGTACAAGACATATATCTTGTATCTACTTGGGGAAAAAAAAAAACATTTTTTATATTTAAGAAATCCAGTGTGCCAGTATGTTGTCTCCTTGTATATACCACCTAAAAAGTTTAGTTTGCCTCCTAAATAATCTAAAGTAGAAAAATATTGTCATTTTAGAGGAAGATGAAGACGATAAGTTATATTTAAACTGGTTTCAAGTGTGAGCTAACTGCCTCTTGTTGATATATATTTTTAGATTACTGACTCTTGACACCTGAGAAGGAGAAACAGATTAATTCTCCTTTAGATGGATCATTATCTTCTCAGTCTCCTTCTCCTTGTATCTCTGTAGGGATGTATCCCATTGTACGTCCAGCTCCACTTGATCTGTTTCCACCAGCTTCTGTTCCCCTCGTCTCCCCTTTCACCTCCTTCAGCTCTGTGTATCTCCCTGCCTCCTCTCTCTTCTCACAGTATCTCTCTCTCTCTCTCTCGTTATCTGTCCTCGCGAACCGTATATCGCAGCGTGGTTGTATCTTATTGTAAAGGCAGAGCCCATTATAGGCTGCTGGTTATTGCTTGAAAGGAGGAAAGAGAAGGAAGAAAAATAAAGAGAGAGACGGACTTTCATCAGAAGAGAACAAGTGTGGCTTGTGTGCATGCCCTCCATGAGATAAGTGCATTGAACTTGATGATGCATATTGTTGTGCTTTTGTCACCCGCCGCCAAAGGCAAGAGGCGATAATGTTTTTGACCGTGTCTGGGTGTGCATGATTTATTTATTTGTTTGTTTATTTATTTATTTATTTATTTATTTATTTATTTATTTATTTATTTATTTATTTATTTTTGTCTTGCATTATTTTACAGGTCATGTTTGTAAATGAGAACTGGTTCTCGGACATTTCACCTGCTAAAATAAAGGTTAAAAACTAAAGTTAGCAAAATATTTCACCACTTGACCCATTTGACTGAATGTACATCTACCCATTAGCTTTTGCAGTAAACCCCATTCAAAATGGACACCACAGCTAAGCAAACTTAGATAAAAGTGGCTTATCCCTGCAGATTTTGCAGCAGTTGAGCTAAACTCTGATGCAGTAGTAGCTGAGAGTCATTCTCAACGGATACGCCAAGCGCTAGCTGATTGCACAATGCTGGCTTGAAAACTTTACAATTAGCTGCTGAAGTCAACTGTGCATGTCTGTTAGCAACAATACATCATGAGCTACTGGACTGATATTAATGAACCTATCAGAAAGTACTCAATGGATATACTGTATATCTACAACTGACTCGTTTTTGGAGTCGGCCCAATGCAAGATGGCCACCACAGCTAACGCATTAGAAAAACACAAACGTGGTTTCAGACAACTTTACCGAGCTAAAACTTGTTATGCTAGTAGCTGAGAGTCATTCACAACACTCACTAGCTTACAGATTCTGCAAGATCTCACAAGACATGACTAATATTGCATAATATTATTTTCAAAATTGTCTGTCATTTCTCATGATGAGATAAGTTTAGCTGAAAACTGGCATGAAAGGCAGCAGGTGACATCACAAAAAGTCCAAAACCAGCAATATTACTAATGTTTGCCTGAACAGAGTTTGAAAAACAATAATCTTCTTTATCATAAAACAAACTATTTAAATCGACTTGCGAAATGTGTCATATAAGTCAGCACTTAAATTGTTCAACATTATTGAGCAGATTTGATTTTGTCCAATGTTTAATACGTTCCAGTACACATTTTGATTTATTTTATTTTAGACCATTATAAATTATTTAACCTCATCTCTCGTGCTGGCATTTTGCTTAATTTTATCAAAGTGTAAAGGAATCCTGATTACACTTCTTTAGTCTATAGTGTATAAAATTAGAAACAGAGAAACTAAAAATCTATTAGCACAGAAAAAAGTGACTAGAAAAAAATAGACAAATATTATGAAGCTCTCGACCCTGACCTCTCCAAGTGGTTTCAAACAACTGCTAAGTTCATGGCAAAAGCCATGAACCATTTATTTTTTCATTCATTTATTTTTCCAAATGTACAGGTAGTCCCCAGGTTACGACGGTCTCGAGTTACGACGTTTCGCGGTTACGAACGCCCTCCCATTGAAAAGCAATGTTCGAGTTACGTGGTTTATGCGCCTTTACACCAGAAAATACTGAAACGAAACTTACAGGAGGGAAGGGGGAGCTTGATACACGCTCAGCGGAAGGGAGGGAGGAAGGGGGAGCTTGACGCGCTGGAAACTTACAGGAGAGACCGGAGCAGAGGAGGTCTGGAGGGGCTAATATGCTAACTCTGGACTGCTAGACTGCGTGTGGAAATACAGAGACCTTATTTTTTGGAGTGGAGGTTTACGAGGCAGAGGCTACAGCTGAGCAACGAGCTAACATGCTAACAGACGTTGCTGTAAATGCTGTGGACCGCGTGAAGCTGCAGGAGCTCGGAGGTGCACGAGCTAACATGCTAACAGATGGAGGAAAAATTGACCAGCTCCCAGTAAGAAATTAACTCTTTTTTCCCCTTCATTATGGCTCCAAATGTTTTTTGATAATTATGTAGGGTACTGTGTTAGTATAGGCGAAGTGCTTGGTATCTGTACAGTACCGTACATGTACGGGCGGCCAGTGTGTATGTGTATTTCGACTTACGACAATTTTTGTGTTATGAACGGGAGTAGGAACGGAACTCCGTCGTAAGTCGGGGACCACCTGTATATGCTTTCTTTTATGATTGTCTACTGTTGTCATAATTATTTGTTAAAATCAGGTCTCTGAGTGGAGGCTCAATGAGACTAGCCTGTATAAATAAAGGTTGAATGAATATAATCAAAGCCCGCTGGGGGTGCTAACTGCTGTTCAAATTATATTTTCATGTGTAAATGGTACCGCATGCAGCAGAATGAAGCACGCACGATACAGTGGCAGGAGGGAACCGACGCTTGTAAGTGTAGAGTCGAGGCGTGAGAGGGAGTGTCAGGAGCAGACACTGAGGCAGAGCGGCACACAAGAGGGAGGGAGTGTGTGTGAGTGCGTGTGAGCAAACACACTGCACGTGATTTAAATCTGTTCACATGGCCAAGCTTTATGGTGTTACGAAGACAAAGTGAGGAGCAGTATGCTGCATGAACCGTTCACGTAAAAATGTCAAAAGTTGACACGACATCGGAAAACGGGGAGTGCCGGAACAAGCAGAATCACATGAAGCACGAAGGCGAAGACATCCTCCTGGAGAAGTTTCTAACAAAGCGTCAACAGTGCATCCCAGCTCGTGCGGTTCTGTCGTCGTTTGTCGGCAGCGAGCTGAAGCTGTCATCTGTTCTGAGTATGTGTTATATAATGATGGATAAACCTGCACTTCTCCATTCTTCTCTTTTATTGCAACATGACTCAAAGCCAGGGTGTGCCCAGAATGCAATCTGCAAACACTGACAATAGTACATGTTGGCCAACTGTAGTCCTACTCCTGAAATATTTCTACTACAGTCTCTGAATATCATGTCAGACAATACACACTGTACGATTACACCAATTCATTTGACAACAACAATGCCCTACAGCAGCACACACCGTATAGCATTTGATGGCATAGCATGGTGTACTGCATGGCATGGCATGATATTTTCTGGTATAGCAGAGTATAATAGATTATGGAATCTCATTGCACCGCTTGATATTTTAGGTGATGCAGTATAGCATGGTGTAACACTGCATGACATGGTATGCAAGACATACCATGTCATGCAGTTCTTCCATGACAAAATGCTATCATATGGTACAGCATGACTTGGTACAACATGGAATGGCACAACAATATATTTTATAACATGGCTTGTATGGCACAACTGGTGTGGCATGACATAGTATGGAACCACATAACAAATATGTGTGACATTGTGAGTCATAATGTGTAAGTATGACACAGTATAGTGGGTCTATATGTCAGGACATGGTATAGTACAGTATGTAGTTCGGCATGGCACGGTACAGTATGGCACGTTAACAAGCCCCATCCAGTTTTCAGATCAGACGCTGCGTCAGTACGAGTCCGTGCATGGCGTTCTTTACAATATCAATGCCGCGCGCCCACATGGCCAAACAAGCCTTCAAAACTACGACTGGACACACTCACGCACACATTCACCATCAACCCCCTCGCCCATGCGGAAACACGTGAGGGTGGGAGAGCACTTCACGCACCCAGCTGCACCCAGTCCTCAGCATAAAAACAGAATCGTCCACTGGCACGATTAACGAACAACACGCGATCATCGATTTGAACAGATAGTGCACGCAGTGAAGTGCACGTCAGTGCAACGTACTATACGCTAAAACAAACCCGAGCCAAGGAAGGAGGGAATACTATTAGAGCAGCACGTGACACCGTGGAATCAAACCATTTCTATCCGAAGCCCGAGCAGCAGCCGAGCAGGCTTTCTGCTCATGAGTGGCGCGCTGTGGTTGTGAGCTCTGGATTAAGATGCATGTCAGAATGAGCGCGAGGGGCTCGCGGCTGTTTCAGCACCACGGACAGAGATGCATGTCAGAATGAGCGCGAGGGGCTCGCGGCTGTTTCAGCACCACGGACAGAGATGCATGTCAGAATGAGCGCGAGCGGCTGTTTCAGCACCACGGACAGCGCTCTAGTATTTTTCATTCCAGTCCTCCGCTGGTGACCAACCCATCATTTCCTCTTTGAGATCTTCTTGGACAATATCAGATGACCCCCCCTCCCTGTAAGATCTCAAACAGGTGACATCTGCCCCGCAGCTTCCCATCAGCCATTTCCGTGTTGAAACAACCGTTGCGTAAAAGTGCCACTGTATTTCACCTCCGACACTGCTCCTCACCTTGTCACTCCCATTCCGGGGCCTCCGACTCCCATTCCTCCCCCAGCAGCTGTACCGTTCACCGGTTTCATGTGCTGCCCTGGTCCCGGTCCTGATCCGGGTCCCATCATCCCGGCGGCTCCCGGCTCCCCGCCGCCCTCCATGCTCGCCTCGTTCCCCATCGCGGTCTCAGCTCCGCGGAGTTGGAGGGACCGGATGAAATCTCTTGGGTCAAATCAGCGTCGTCGTCGTTTTTATGTCGCTTACTCTTTTTGTATTTAATTAAATATGTACGGCGGGTTAAAAAAAAAAAAAAGAAGAGAAGATGAGCGCACAGTCAGCGCTGCTCTTCCTCCTCCGCCATCATCATCTGCATCCTCGTTCTCGCCAGCTTCAGCACCACCAGTCTCCTGACGGGCGCGCGTAGCATGGCCAAAGTAAAGAGGGCGAGAGGAATGAGGAAAGATTAGTTCAATATTATTATTATTATTATTATTATTATTATTATTATTATTATTATTATTATTATTATTATTACTGTATTATTATTATTGGGGGGGTAAAATAAAAAGGTGTAACAGACAGATGAGGAAATCCGTGATCAGGATTATTTTGTTCACATTGCGCCCAAATTAATTATTTTTAATGACTTCATGCAAATCTACAAAACCTGAAACTTTCCTGTTGAGGAGAGTGAAATGGGACGTGATGTGCGTGCGCGTTCACATGCTTGTATTTGAAGTGCACGAGGAGTGACGCGAACGCGCCGAGGCGTCAGGATGCGCTGCACCGGGGAGCATCACGTGGCCCAGAAGAGTACACTGTGTTACACACCTGCCTGGTGCCTCTGGTTCATTCAGAGCTGAGGGTTTCCTGTCAGAGCTGTGTTGTATGTGCTTTTAAAATTAGAGCAAAAATTAGAGCAAAAATTAACAGTGCCTGCGTTTTTGCAGAAATAAAATCTTTACTTTGTTTTGAAACATTTTAATAAAGCATACAAAACGTTCTCCTCTTGTTGAAGTGAAAGTGTCAAATGATGTTTAAAAAAGTGTTTACGGATCATAACAAAATGGAAAACCTGCAGGAGCAATGCATTTCCACAAAGCACCAAGTTCCTGGGAGTGCACGTCTCAGAGGACCTGTCCTGGAGCAGGAACACTGCATCACTGGTCAAGAAGGCTCACCAGCGCCTCTACTTTCTCCGCAAGCTGAAAAGGGCTGGAGCTCCAACCCCCATCATGTGCACCTTCTACAGGGGTGCCATAGAAAGTGTCCTGACCAGCTGCATCACTGTGTGGTTTGGTGCATGTACTGCATCCTGCCGCAAGAGCCTCCAGCGCATCGTGAGAGCAGCTGAGAAGATTGTCGGCACCTCCTTCCCCTCACTGCAGGACTTACACAGCAAACGCCTCACTCGGAAAGCCCTCTGCATGGCAGGTGATCCCACACACCCACTACACAGCTGCTTCAGCCTGTTGCCTTCAGGGAGGAGACTGAGGAGTCTCCAGGCTCGAACCAGCAGACTGAGAGACAGCTCTGCTCATCAGGCAGTCAGGATGCTTAACACTCTGCCTGCTCTCCCCTCCCACTTGTACTGCCTTAATCACAAAAAACTTTCACACATTATCACACAACACAAAGACTTTAACACTGGACTCTGTGTCATCAAAACGGATTATTCACTCAACTCACGGTCATGTGCTCATTCAGTTTGCACTACTTCTTATATTTGCACAAATGTTAGTATTACATTACTGCCTATAGTCATACTACTGTTTACATTCACTGTTTACATTTATTACTACTGTTTACATTCATTACTACTGTTTACATTTACACTACTTTTTATATCTACACTACTGCTGATATATATATATATATATATATATATATATATATATATATATATTTATTTTTTTTTACTAGCCTTATTGCATATGCCACTTTACCTCTATACCAATATCAACTACCTCATACATATACTGTGTACATAAACTTCATATGCTGCTTTGTCACTCTATTACAAATGTCAATGCCAGAACTTTCATTTTATTTTATAGATATACTTTTTACACTTTTATACTACTATGCAAAAAACTCAGGACAGTATTACACTTTTGTTATTTCATTTTATGCTTATGTTTATTAAATGTTTAGTGTTTTAGTGTTGTGTAACTTTTCATACTTTCATACTACTACTATGCAAAAACTATTATGCAAAAACTCAGGACAGTATTACACTTTTATTATTTCATTTTATGCTCATGTTTATTAAATGTTTTAGTGTTTTAGTGTTTAAATGTTTACTGTTGCACCGAGGGACAGAGAGGAATGCAATTTCAATCCTGTGTATGTCCTTTACATATTGCAGTTTTGACAATAAAGTTGACTTTGACTTTGAAGTTGTGGGTCATCCCAGCTTTTTCTGTCAACACACCAGAGTGAGCTTTCACTTGCTGTGCTCACACAACTTGAAATGTTAAAATTTCATGCTCAGAATTGTAAATTTGACCAGCCTTGAATACATGTAATACATTGTAGTCATATACATCTTTGTACTGAATTGATAAAGCTCCTCGGATGAGAAGCGAAACGTCTTTCTGTTACAAATAAAGTCCAGTTGTTCTGTATTGAACGCCTTTTTTGATTTTATCATGTCCTGGACAACTGAGAATCTTCACCAGCACATATACATCTTTAAATATGTATAATGAAATGTATTTAACCTGTTTCCCTGCATTAATGTCACAATAAAAATATACAAGCTGCTAGTAACATGAAGAGAAAACGAGAATTTTCGGGGGAATTGAGGAATATACAGCTGAATCATAAACATAGTTTTGAAGACAACAGCTAAACAGCATCTTACACCCAGATGAACAAATGTAGGCCATGGGACAGAATTGGTGTTGTGTCACTTTGTGGCAACTTCTGAGGGGCAATTTAATTTTTGGTTTCATTTTGTAGAAAAGATCATTCTGTGGCAAATTTGGTAAGAATGTGTTCAAAGTAAACCAGTTAGTTCTTAACTTGGCCTTTAGATGAGAGCACTACAGGTTCAGTAGCTGTGAATCTACCAACCAATCAAATAGCTCAGATTTTCATTGACAGACCCTTTTAAAATTCATGCAATTCCTGAAGACAAAAAAAAACCATGCTTCTGAGAGAAGCTTGTCAAAAATTAACAAACATGCTATACCTAGATCATATTAAAAAAACTAGTACCATTGAACCCTTTGAATGGTGCAAAGAATAATCTATGTTTATGAGTGTGCATATCATGGACTGTGCAATAATTGCTTCACAGATAGAGCTAGGATAGAAAGGGCCATAAAAATATGCACCAAAAAGGTGAACACAGCACCCAATGACTGCTGCGTGGTCGCACCACCAAAAGTCCTTGCCTGTTAGAAACGAGGGCACTTCACAGTAGTTTCCTCATCAATACAGCCATGTGTTGCTTGAAGAGTGCATAATCTGCGCTGGAGCGACATTCATGAGGATCCCCCATGAAAGAACCTGACTGTCTCTCTGGAAATTTACATCAGCTGGGTAAGAAAGCATCTAACAAAGTACAGATGGTGCCCGACTTACGACGTAGTTCCGTTCCTACACTTGTTCGTAACTCGAAAATCATTGTAAGTCGGAAAATACGTCCAAACGGGACCTCATATGTACAGTA
Source organism: Garcialebias charrua (assembly GCA_038048925.1). NCBI lineage: Eukaryota > Metazoa > Chordata > Actinopteri > Cyprinodontiformes > Rivulidae > Garcialebias > Garcialebias charrua. Next base: position 4,204 of record JBBPBX010044272.1, on the reverse strand, counting down.
CTTTATTTTACCAAGCACTTAGCCTATCCTAACACAGTACCCTACATAATTATCAAAAACACATACATTCGGAGCCATAATGAAGGAAAAAATAGTTAATGGCCTACTGGTATGCTGGAGAAGCCGTTCCTCCGCCTGTTAGCATGTTAGCTCGGTGTCACTCCCAACATCTGAGGCTGATGGGCGGAGCATCGAGGCGAGCTCCCTGCCGCAGCAGGCCTCTCCACCGCCCGTCAGCTCCGTGTCCCCAGTGGGGCCGGCTGATGGCAGGGACAGTAGTGGTGGGATGGTCACCGGATCCCCCGGTGAGCTGGTGGTGTCGGCCGGCGTCATGGGGTGCGGCGGAGCAATCGGCAGCTGCTGCTCCGGGCACGGACGTTCGCGCGGTCCAGACTGTTTACAGTAAGGCCTGTTAGCATGTTACCTCCATACATTTGGAGCCATAATGAAGGGAAAAAAATGTTATTAACCTACTGGGAGCTGGTGAAGCCGTTCCTCCGCCTTTTAGCATGTTAGCTCGGTGTCCGTCCAACATCTGAGGCTGCGAAGCCGTTCCTCTGCCTGCTAGCATGTTAGCTCGGTGTCCGTCCAACATCTGAGGCTGCGAAGCCTTTCCTCTGCCTGCTAGCATGTTAGCTCGGTGTCCGTCCAACATCTGAGGCTGTGAAGCCGTTCCTCTGCCTGCTAGCATGTTAGCTCGGTGTCCGTCCAACATCTGAGGCTGTGAAGCCGTTCCTCTGCCTGCTAGCATGTTAGCTCGGTGTCCGTCCAACATCTGAGGCTGTGAAGCCGTTCCTCCGCCTTTTAGCATGTTAGCTCGGTGTCCGTCCAACATCTGAGGCTGCGAAGCCGTTCCTCTGCCTGCTAGCATGTTAGCTCGGTGTCCGTCCAACATCTGAGGCTGTGAAGCCGTTCCTCCGCCTTTTAGCATGTTAGCTCGGTGTCCGTCCAACATCTGAGGCTGCGAAGCCGTTCCTCTGCCTGCTAGCATGTTAGCTCGGTGTCCGTCCAACATCTGAGGCTGTGAAGCCGTTCCTCCGCCTTTTAGCATGTTAGCTCGGTGTCCGTCCAACATCTGAGGCTGCGAAGCCGTTCCTCCGCCTGTTAGCATGTTAACTCGGTGTCCCTCCATCAGACATGGTCCGTCCAAAGCCGGCCTCCTGAGACTTCCACAGGGTTCACCGAGCGTTTCCAGCTCATGTATCCAAGCGTAGCAACCTCTGATCGGACACACGCTTCGTCCAAAGCTGGCTGTCTGTCCAGCTTGCTCCAACAAGTTTTGTAGCATCCAAAGCTATCTGGAAACTGCCGGAAACTGCGAAAATCGGCTTCAAAATAATAATAATAATAATAATACTTTATTTATAAAGCCATTTAAAACACCCACAGCTGCAACAAAGTGCTGTACACATAAAACCAAGAACATTTAAACACATAAAATTAGATTTTTCAACATTTTTTTTTTTAATGAGATACGTGACGTAACCCCGAAACGTCGTAAGTCGAGGACTACCTGTATATGGTATGGCGGTAGATTTAAGATTTCTAGAATGTGAGTTTTTAAAACTTGCACAACATTATTCACTGAGCATAAATGGTAAATGGTAAATGGAGCTTATTTATATAGCGCTTTCCAGCCCCCTGTGAGGAGCCCCAAAGCGCTTTACAATACCAACCATCCACCCATTCATACACACATTCATACACCGGTAGCGGCGACTGCCATGCAGGGCGCCTTCCAGTCCTACCGGGAGCAACTCGGGGTTAAGTGTCTTGCCCAGGGACACAACGACACATGGTGTGGGGAACCGGGATTCGAACCTGCAACCTTCCGATCGGGGGACGACTGCCATTACCACTACACCACGGCCGCCCCTAAGAGTAACATATTAATTTTCTGTACCATTAGAATAAAAACCCTGACTTAATTTGTTGTTTCCAACTAAGATTTATTTAAACAAGATCATCACGCCTGATTTTTGTCTAATTTTCAGTTGTTTTTATTACTGCCATAGAATGCATGTAAGCCAAAAAATACAAATGTAAATTAATTCTTGTGTAACCACTGTTCACGTTTACCCTATGAACAGCGCCCAGTTTCTCTGACCTACACTCTATGAAATACTTCACAATATGAAATAAGTGTGTTATTTGGTGACAGCCTATGCTGTAAATAGAGTGTGTAACTGAGCCCAATATCAAAACTAGATAAATCCAGCTAAAATCTAAATGACATGCAAATTTAACATTATACTAAATACGGAAGGAATAGGAAAAATAGTAAAGTTGAAAAAACATACCAGTTTAATAAACTGTACTGGTCAGTAGGGCAATGCACATTAGAGCACAGTTAAACATTTAGTACAGTTAGTGCAACCAGACTGTCTCAGAACTGTACAAAACAACCCCTCAAACAGAATACATATAACAACAACAAAAAATCAGCAAACAAGGTTGAATGAATTAACCACACTTTTCAGTCTCAAAACTTCAGCAGGCAAGGCTGAATGAATTAACCACACTTTTCAGTCTCAAAAAATCAGCAGGCAAGGCTGAGTGAATTAACCACACTTTTCAGTCTCAAAAAATCAGCAGGCAAGGCTGAGTGAATTAACCACACTTTTCAGTCTCTTGACTTAACAAAGCAGTCAGTTAGCTCTAAAACGTTGCAGGCCTGAAGGGACTCAGTGAGCTATCATCCTCAGAATAGCAGTTCCAGAGATGGCGGCTCCCAGAACAACAGCGAGGAATGGGTTACTCACCCCCACCATGGATTACCAGTTTGGAACTAACGGCAATCAAACTTCTCCAACTTCAGTCCAACGGTACTTTCCTGTTCATGAGCGTGGTTTGGGTCCGCAGCTCCACATCCAAGCAATACGCTGAGCGTGGTCCGGTTCAGTGGCTCCAGAAAACAGACAAAAACGTCCAGGGAAAAGTTTTGTAGCTTCAATCTTAGCTAAAACAAAAAGTCCCAGCGGTATTGATCCAAACCTGTTCATCAACGGCTGCCCACCAACTCCTTCACACCTCCAACAACGCTTTTTTTCCCCAGAGCATCACAGCCAATCAAATTGCTTAAACGCCCTCACCCCAGACCATACAGCCAATCAAATTGCTTAAACTTGATTTTGCCCTTGACAGACCAGCAGGGTAGCAACAAGTGAAACGATGCATTTACTGGCAGTGGTAAATAACAGTTACTAACAAAAACGCTACATTTACTGGGTGTTTTAAGCCAATTGAAAATACTTGTACATACTATAATGTTAAGGACTTTTACAGTGTGTAAAACCTCCAATATGTGAGTGCAAAACATTAGCCAGATTAAGTAAAAGGCGATTATTACTGTTTAAAGTAAAAAGGCCTACAATGCATTGCATGTAAGAACATGTTTAAGGTGTGTAGGAAAAAAGAGTTATACTGTATATATATAACCCAAGGGGTTACATCTGTTTGCATCAGCCATCCATCCATCCTTGAATCGCCATGGCCACCTCATCATGGTGGAGGAGTTTGTGCGCTTGAGTGATTCTAGGAGCTACGCTATCAAGGGAATTGTCCGTGGTAGAGTCTTTAAATTGAATTCATTATTATTATTCCAAGGCAGATTGGTCATAGGTGACAGGCCAAACAAAATGCAAGTTAAAACACTTGCAAAACACTGATCAAATGTCAGGATGTCCCAGGTTTACATCAGATGTACTGTGTTAGATTGTTTTTTTAAATTGCCTGAAGAATGAATTGTGATCTGTGTTGATGGGTCCCAGAAAAATAGACGTTTGTGAGCATTTTCTTGAAAACTGCAAAAAGGTCCCAAGTTTTCTTTCCAAGTTGGGATTCAAATAAATTTCATTGGAACATATTTTTATTATTTTAATATTTATGGCCCAAATTTTAATTTTCTAGATGCCTTAAAATCTATATGGCCATGTGGTATGCCTAGATATACAAGTTGGGCCTAATGAAATCAAAAGAGGAAAAGCTGGGTTGAGTTTAACAATTTAAATAGGAAAAACAAGCTTATTTTTCATACATTTTTAAATGCAAGTTCTATATTACTGTATTGATATGCTGCTAGCACATTAATTTAACTGCTAAAAAAGGAGCAGATTTTTTTTTTTCTGGGAACTTTGCGTTTATAGATGTCTAACACCAACCTGCACCTAAATCAAGTAAAGGTTATTAGCCCACAGGGAGGGAT
>JBBPBX010044271.1:6766-27530 GCA_038048925.1 Garcialebias charrua | reverse complement strand
ATCTGCTAATCTGGCTAAATGTGCATCTTTTTGTTTTGCTCCAGGATATGCACATGAGGAGGTCGCTGACTGTTCCTGTTTGGGCTTTTCTGTGTTCGCACAAGTGCCTTGATTCAGATGGACACTCTTATTATGGTGTTGCTACAAACACAATGAAAGTCCATTAAAAGTTAAATGTTATGTCACACATTTTATTATTCAATACTGTGCAGATTTGTCAAAGCAAACATTTTGCCATTTTTCGGTTTTCTATGAACATATACAAGTTTGACCACTAGGTGGTAGCAGAGGGACACCGTATATTCTGCATGATCTGTTTGAACAGAAAATGTGGGCTCTGCTCCATCTATATAGTCTTCTTAAAACTCACAACAGTATTGTCAAATCTACAAGGTGAAGGAATTCATAACAAATATGGGTGGATTTGTAAAAATACACATTTGATCACATATAAGTGTATGCTTCTTTTGTGACATGGGTTGTGCCAGATTTTTACATGTTGAAAAATTATTCTTGTTTGTTTAAGCCAAAATTCACAGTTAGATTTATTACCATTAATCCAACTGTTCAGGAAATTCCAACATATTTTTATAGCATAAATATTTGGAGCTCCTCTTCGTCCCATCTTTATCTCCATCCTGTTTCTTCGTGGCATCTGTTTCAACCTGCCAGACGAGTGAAAGGTAGGATGAGAGAAGGATGAAGAGAACGTCATTGCAAGCAAATTAATTTCTCATCCATGGCAAAGCAGAGGGCGTACAATGAGTTGTATGGGAGACTGGACACTAAAGACGGCGAGAAGTACTTGTACCGATTGGCAAGACAGAGGGATCAGGCTGGAAAGGATGTGCAGCAAGTTAGGCTTATTAAAGATGGGAATGGTAATGTTCTAACAAGTGACAAGAGTGTGACAGGAAGATGGAAGGAGTACTTTGAGGAGCTAATGAATGAAGAGAATGAAAGAGAAAGAAGAGTAGATGTCATAGAAAGTGTGGACCAGGAAGTGGGAAAGACTAGTGAGGATGATGTCCGGAAAGCCCTGAAAAGAATGAAGAAGGGGAAGGCAGTAGGACCTGATGACATACCAGTGGAGGTTTGGAAATGTCTTGGAGAGATGGCAGTGAAGTTTTTGACTCAAATGTTTAATGGAATATTTGAGGGTGAGAAAATGCCTGAAGAATGGATAAAAAGTGTGTTGGTGCCCATTTTTAAGAACAAGGTGTATGTACAGAGTTGTAGCAACTACAGGAAACCCTCGACCTACGAACGAGTTCCGGACCTAAGGACCGTTCGCAGCTCGATTCCGCCGTAGCTCGGGGGTGAAAATAATGTCTTGTTTGTAGGTCCTGGTTTTGTTCGTACGCGGAAATAACGCTAACGGAGCCCCGCACACACATTTATCGGCATGAGACTGAACAAGCGGACATACTGGGCCATAAACATGCACAGAACTTTATTTACAAACACTTATCTAACACATTACACCACACATTCATCCATAAACACACACAGTAACTGTACAGCATGTACAGTAGTGTGCAGTAATGTTAAACATTGCTATTCAGCACAGCACATTCAATACTGTAAAATTATTACAGAATAAAATAATTAATTAATACAGAATAAATAAAAATATAATTTCTTACTTTGAGATGGTCAAAGCCGACATCTTAGGTTGCCATGCGTTGATTTTGTCGGGCCGAGCAGCGCGGCGGCTCGGCGAGCGAACCACGGCAGCTGCTCGAGGCCTGTGTTAGCTTCTGCTAGCTGCATGTTAGCCAGGCCATGAGCTGGTGTTCGCGCTGCGGTGCGGCGCATGACTGAGCGATCGGTGATCGATCCGTGGCTGCTGCTCCAGGCTGAGACGTCCACAGAGTTCACAGAGCGATTCCAGCCAGTAATTTATCCATATGAGGCAATCCTGGAACAAACACAGTCCTCACAGCCAGCTGCCGGGACCACACAGACCTACCTAAAATGGCTGCCGGGGCATTTCCTGGAACGGCAGGAAGTTGCGCAATTATGAGAAAACTTATCATTTTTATTAAAAATATTATTTATAAAGCCTTTAAAACAACCACAGCTGCAACAAAGTGCTGTACACATGAAATTAATAACATTTAAACACACACAAAAAAAACTTTTTATTTTATTTTTATTTTTTAAATATTTTTATGAAATTATTAAATATGATATGTTCGTAGGTCCGGGTTGCCGTAGGTTGCGGGCGCCGTAGGTCGGGGGTTCCCTGTACAGGGGAATTAAGTTGATTAGCCACACGATGAAGATCTGGGGGAGAGTTGTGAAGCAAGACTTAGACAAGAGGTGACTATCTGTGAGCAGCAGTATGGTTTCATGCCAAGAAAGAGCACCACAGATGCCATCTTTGCTTTGAGGATGTTGATAGAGAAGTACAGAGAGGGTCAGAAAGAACTCCATTGTGTGTTTGTGGATTTAGAAAAAGCATATGACAGGGTGCCAAGAGAGGAGGTGTGGTATTGCATGAGGAAATCTGGAGTGGCAGAAAAGTATGTTAGACTGGTACAGGACATGTATGAGGACAGCAGGACAGTGGTGAGATGTGCTGTAGGAGTGACAGATAGCTTCAAGGTGGAGGTGGGATTGCATCAAGGATCGGCTCTGAGCCCCTTCTTGTTTGCTCTGGTGATGGACCGACTAACAGATGAGGTCAGGCAGGAATCCCCATGGACTATGATGTTTGCAGATGACATTGTGATCTGTGGTGAGAACAGGGAACAGGTGGAAGAGAACTTGGAGAGGTGGAGGTATGCACTTGAAAGAAGAGGAATGAAAGTCAGCCGTAGTAAGACAGAGTACATGTGTGTGAATGAGAGGGAGGCTGGTGGAACAGTGAGGCTACAAGGAGCAGAGGTCACAAAGGTGCAGGACTTCAAGTACTTGGGGTCCACTGTCCAGGAAAATGGGGAATGTGGTAAAGAGGTGAAAAAGAGAGTCCAGGCAGGATGGAGTGGATGGAGAAAAGTTTCAGGAGTGATTTGTGACAAAAAGGTGTCAGCAAAGGTCAAAGGAAAAGTTTACAAGACAGTGGTGAGACCAGCTATATTGTATGGTCTGGAGACAGTGTCATTGACAAAAAGACAGGAGAAAGAACTGGAAGTAGCAGAAATGAAGATGCTGAGGTTCTCCTTAGGAGTGACAAGGATGGATAAGATCAGGAATGAGATCATCAGAGGTACAGCACATGTTGAACAACTGGGAGATAAAGTTAGGGAGGCCAGACTGAGATGGTTTGGACATGTCCAGAGGAGGGACAGTGGGTATATTGGTAGAAGGATGTTAGAAATGCAGCTGCCAGGAAAAAGACAAAGAGGAGATATATGGATGCAGTTAGAGAGGACATGAAGGTAGTTGGAGTGAGGACAGAGGATGCAGAGGACAGAGTGAGGTGGAGGAGGATGACTCGCTGTGGCAACCCCTGAAAAGGGAAAAGCCAAAAGAAGAAGAAGAAGAAGAAAACTATTGCCCCTTTTCCACCGGCCAGCACGGGTCGGTTATTGCGTAATATGTGCGTCGCAGACACCCACTTTACGCCATTTCCACCGGATATTCCGAGCTGCGCCGCACCAGAATTCTGGTCCCATTTCTGAGCAGTGACGACCCGCGCTCGTGTGCGCCGGGAGGATGAGTGTGTGTGGACTGGAGCTGCTTTCACTGAAGCGAGGGAGCAAACACGGAAGTACTTACATGATTAACATGGTAAAAACAATTATTTGTTTTTAAAATTATAGCAAAGATGGGTCTTCAGCGGAACGTGTCATCCTTAATAAATTCACGTAGCGGTCAAAACTGCAGGATTTTAAAAACTTGCCACGTGCACGCGCGCGCGATTCGAGCGGCTTTATTTCCTTAAAATGTAGCTAAATAAACAGATATAAAAATATATTTCATAGCTGACTTTTTAGCACGAGGGTTCCTGAGCTTAACCGTTCCTTAATAATGTCACGTAGTGGTCAAATCTGCTGCATTTAAATTGTTTTGTTTTGACTTCTTCCAAACCTCAGAAAATAAATTATAAAAAATCTAATTTTATTTAAAATAACTACTACTAGGTAAGGAATTTGTATGAGCTCTGTACATAACCTGAAGAATTCCATAGTCAACCAGTTCATAAAACTTTAATAAATTTAGCTGTTGAAATAGTATGTTAGATGGGTGAGTGTAATGCTTTCCTGAGAAGATTCTTATTGCTCTTTTCTGTAAAATAAAAATAGAATTTGTAGATGTTTTACATGCCTTTCCCCAAACTTCAACACAATAAGTCAAATATGGAAGAACTATCGCATTATACAATATAAGTACGTAGTGCTTTATCGTTAAATAATTATTTTGCCTTGTATAATACAGCAATAGATCTGGCTATCTTTGTTCTCAAATAATTAAGATGAGATTTCCAGGTCAGGTTCTCATCAATAACTACACCCAAAAATTTCACTTCTTTCACTTTACTAATTATATTACCATTAATTTTAAATGTAGCATCAACTGTGGTTTTTCTATTACTAAATACCATATAATTTTTTTTTAATTTAGCGATAATTTGTTAAGCCCAAACCAAGTCTGTATTTTTACAAACTCTGTTTCCATCATGTTCAGCATATGATCCAAATTTGTTTCCAAACAAAAAAAAGTGGTATCATCTGCAAACAGAACACACCTAAACAGCCCCGACACATTCACCAAATCATTTATGTACAAAAGAAACAACTTTGGACCAAGCACTGAACCTTGTGGGACCCCACACGTAATACTAGCAAGTTTGGATCTTACTTCATTTATTTGAACAAATTGCTTCCTATTTGTCAGATAACTAGATACCCATTGTAATACTTGACCCCTCATTCCATATTTGTACAATTTCTCCAAAAGAATGCAGTGATCAATAGTATCAAAGGCTTTTCTGAGGTCAACAAAGATACTGACACAATATTGTTTTTCATCTATAGCTGTAGTTATTTGTTCAATAAAGTCCATGAGAGCCATTGATGTTGAATGACTTTTTCTGAAACCATATTGATTATCACTCAGAACCATTTGTTTATCAAGAAATCTATCCAGTCTGATCACAAATAATTTTTCTAGTATCTTAGAGAACTGGGGCAGCAATGATATTGGTCTATAGTTATCAAACTTACATTTTTCACAATTTTTATAGAGTGGAATTACCTTTGCAATTTTCATACCCTCAGGGAATATCCCTGTTGAGAATGACAAATTACATATACTGTATAAGTAAAAGGCTCAATGACAAAACTGATCATTTCCTTCACAAGGGTCATATCCATGTCTAACCAGTCTTTAGATTTTTTGTTTGAAAGTTTTTTAACATGTTCATTATTTCATTTTTGTCAGTTCCTTCAAGAATTAAATTGTCATTGCAACCATTAACTGCATGAGTTACACTTCCTTGTACATCTGGTATGCTAGCTGCAAGACTTGGGCCGGAGTCAACAAAATAATCATTAAATTGATTGACAATTTCACTTTACTCATAGATTTCAGTATCATCCTTACCTTAACAAAACATTGTGATACTCCAGTCTTTACTTTTCAAAACATCACTTATTACACGCCATGTAGTCTTGATGTCTTTTTTACTTAAGTACTTTACTTAAGTAACTTTACTTAAAGACCGTGTAAAGTAAAATTAAATGTGTGTTTTGAGTTTGTCACACGGCATAAATATGTGTTATTAATCACCCATATAAATCTGACTGATTAAAAACATTGTTTACCTTATAAAATTAAGTCTCAAAAATAATGAAAAAACATAATTGTGCCCTGGTCTGAAACGCTGGGGGCGTGTCAGCGCGTGGGCGTGGTTTCAGCGCAGTACTGCGCCCGTGTCCTGCACCCTGAAGATGTTCGCGAAGGCTGGCAGCCTAATTGGAGTTCTCCAGCCCTACTCATTTGAACCTCCAGAGCCAGACTCAGACTCTGAGTCAGACAGTGACCACTGTGACGGTCGGCATCGTTCTTCACAGCCTGAGCTGTGTGTGGAGAGGCAGACAGGTGCAGCAGAGATCCAGTAAACCTGCTCTGTTTTTATCTGAGTTCTGGCTGTAACAGCAGCTCCTTTTTCCAAGAGTTACGCTGTTTTTAGTGCACAAACAACTCTGGTTTTGTTTTTAAAGTTGAGGACACAACTATAATTCATAACTCCGCTGTTATGTGTTTAATAATAAGCGCTATTTTAGAAGATGAGCAGCGGACTCGCTGCACCCGGTCCGACCCGGTCACATCGCATGCGGGGTCTGTGTTGGTGATTAAAATATAGAGTAATCACGTTGATAACTAAGTATGCAATGGACCTGTCACATTTTCTTAGCAAAAAAGGAGCTATAGCTATTGCTATCTGATGCTATCTGCGATTCGCGAGTGAACGGCTCCACCGAGGCGAAGATCTAATTTATACGGCTGGAGCTGCAGGGGGTGGGGCTATACTTAAGAAGACCGCGTGACGAAACGCGGTCACATTTAAAACACGCCTAAAAAATCCTGAAACAGACATATCTTTATACACAGTTTGATCTATAACTCCAAAATTAATTGAGCTACAATTTTGAGACTTTTTACTCATTTACAAGATTACAATTATGACATTTATAATGTTTATTGAAGAAAATATTGAAATTCACTTTACACGGTCTTTAAGTTTCAGCAGACTCCTCACATTTAACTTACGATTTTGATACACTGAGCTGTTCATGATCTGTAACGAGCCCAGTTCCTGCGGCTGCAAAAGAAGCCCACATTTCTAGCCAAACATGACAGTGCATGAACAAACATTGTTCACTTTTGTTATGTACGTTCCATTTTCCCCAAGAGATTTGAGTTTTGTTCAGGTCCATGTTTGCAAATCTATACCCTGCTGCCATGTTCCTTTGTAGGAGAGAAGAGATGTTCTTCTTTAAAGAAACTTGAGCAACAAACAATGTTTCTAACTAAGACTGTCAGATGTATTATTAGTCATTCATTCAATCTTTATTTATACAGGTTAGTTTCATGGAGCTTTGGGGACTCATTTACAAGAGAGACCTGATTTTAACAAAGAATGATGACAACAGTAGACACTCATAAAAAAATACAGTTTGAGAAGAACAAATAAAAGACAATTATATTTAAAAAAAATCAATTAAAAACAGCTAGGTTGTAAAGCGAATTAGAAAACTATAAACAGGAACATGTCTGCATTGGTTTTTGTCAGCTGCAGGAGCTTAACAGATGTTTAAAGCCACTTAGAGAAATCAAGGTCGAGAGATTCAGATCTTTTTGTAAGATATTCCATGAAGCAGGAGCAGAGTAGGAGAATGCCCTTTTACTTAGTTCAGTTCTCACTGAGGGAACACTGCAGGTAATCATGTCCTGAGAGCGCACGCTGCAGCTGCACTCATACAGTGACATGTAGCAGGAGATGTGAAGGCAGCAGACCAAGAAGTGATTTAAAGATGAAAATGTCCCAGTGGAAGAGTCTACGTGAAGTTGATGACCAGTTAACCAGTGAACACAGGGTGCAGTGGTGGTGGGTATGATAGTTACAGCCAGTTATGTTAGTGCACCATGATGGACAGTGTCCAACATCTGCAGGGTGCTTGTAGGAGCGTTCATGTAAATAATGTCACCGTAATCAATGGAGGGAAGGAAAGTCACAGTTACAAGGTGTTTCCTGCATTCATAGATAAACCGGATCTATTTCTGAAAAAGAAACCCAGTTTAACTTTCAGTTTCTTTACCAGGTTTTCTACGTGGAGTTTAAAAGAGAGATGTGAATCGACCAGGATACCCCAAAATTTGTAGGAATCCACAAACTCAATAGGGACACCATTTGAGGATAAAATCCGAGGAAGAACTGCTGGGACTGATTTCCTATTTGATAAAAAGCATCTCTTTGGTTTTATCAGCATTTAGGGCAAGTTTGAGACGGAACAAATCTGACCGGATGATGTCAAAAGTGGATTGTAAAAGCTGAAAATCCTTAGCAACTGTTTTAGCTCGACAATACACAACTGTGTCATCAGCATAGAAATGTAAGGATGCATCAGGGATGCTTTGACCTACATTACCTATGTAGATTGTGAAGAGGGTGGGACCTAAGACTCAGCCTTGAGGTACACCATTGGTAATCGTTGCTAAATAACAGTAAGAAGTACCATTATGTTGGACAATTGTCTCACATTATTAACAATTAGATAATAAGATGGTTTGCTGCCCATTATTGTACATCAGTTAAAATACTGTTGCTCACCCTTTGCTATGTGCTTTAGTTACTCGTGGTTGTTTGACTTCTTCTTCTCCATCTTCCACTTTCATACACACACCATTCACCACTTCTTCCACCTTACAAGAATAAATAAATGTAGCAAATTTATGCTGCACAAGTTGCTGTGGGGACAATAATGCATGAAGTCCAAGCATGACTACTTTAAATACTTATATTTAAGACTAAATGAATTGTGTAAAAATGTAAGAAATTGAACTTTTCAAGACTTTCGTACTTCTTCTGAACAACAACTGTGTTTATAAGATGACTTTCTTTGTGACAATACTTCCTGAATGTTGTGCGAAGGCAAACTTCCTCTTATAGCAAGTTCATCAAATAGGTTTACAGGTTTGTTTGCAGAACATGTTTTCATAGATCTATGCAAGTTAAAAGGGTAAATATTCTGACGCTAATACATTTTCTTGTGAATGGGGAAAATGCTGCAGTGTCAAAGTAAAAACTGTTTTTAAACAGATGTTCAACTACATTTGATGTTTACCTGAACAAACTGTGTTTTTGTGTCAGTTGCAGAACTGAGATGTTTGAGCGTCCTCCACCGAGTTCAGCTCAGGACAGCTACAACAACGATGGAAACACGGAGCATGGCCCATGGACTCCATGTCCCCTGCCTTCACTGGTTGAAGCTCTCTTGGAGGTGAGAGGTGAAGATCCCTCTGACGGGTTCTTTTGGCAGGCATTTCCAACAAACCGTCACACACGCTTGGGTCAGTCTGGTCTGCCGGGCGTCTTCCCCGCCATCTGATCCAACTCACACACAGCTGGTGACCAGTTGACAGCTCAGCTCCTCTCCCAAAGCATCCAGCTGCAGATCAGGTGACACAACTAAAGTATCATCCATCTGCGGCCTAGAGCATTCTGGTGCATGTGCACTTATGGACACTTCACATTGGAACCCAGTGTGATGGACAAACTGGGATGAGCACAGAAGGCCAACAGCAGAACACGTTCAGATCACTGAAGGGTATTGAAGTTCCTGAGTTGAATAAAGGGGTCCCCAACTGGAGCACCTTTTAGTCAAAGTCAAAGTCAACTTTATTGTCAGAACTGCAATATGTACAGGACATACACAGGATTGAAATTGAACTTAAACACTAAAACACTGAAACATTTAATAAACATAAGCATAAAATAGTAAAAGTGTAACACTGTCCTGAATTTTTGCATAGTAGTATAAAAGTATGAAAATTTACACCAACACTAAAACACTACACATTTAATGAACATGTTTATTAAATTTTATTGAATTTGTTCATTTTCTTTTTACAAAAGAAACAATACAAGACAATCTCATAAATGATAGTGTACAAAATGTAAAAAAATGAAAGGTAGCAGAAAGAAGAATAAATCTTATTATATCTGCCCCTTACTTCCAACAATCAGATTAAACAACAATAATCAACCATGTAAACAATAATAATCTTCAACCAACTTTTTCCAACAATCAGATTAAACAATAATAATCTTCAACCAACAGTACAAAATGACTAACTCTTTCTAATTTTCTAACTAATACAATACACATTACGCTATTTCATATATATATTTTTTAACACATTTGTTTTGATCATTTTTTTAAATGTAAACATTGACTTGGCATTTTTAACTACATTCTCCAAGCCATTCCATAATCTAATTCCCTGGATTGAGGTAGAACGTCCCTTCAAACTAGTTCTGAATTGTGGTTTTACAAACAACTCTGTCCCCTTAAGATTATAACAACTTTGTCTTTTAACAAAATGCATTTGGATATTTAAAGGTAATGCATTATTTTGAGCCCTATACATAACTGATAAAATATTATAGTCTACCAAATCATGGAACTTCAATAACTTCAGTTGATAAAATAATGTACTTGATGGATGATGGTAATGCTTTCTAGTGATAATTCTTACAGCTCTTTTCTGTAATACAAAAATAGGTATTCCCCCAAACATCAATACAATAGATTAAGTGTGGAACAATGATTGTGTTATACAACAAATACAGAGCTTTATCATTCAATAGGTCTCTGACTTTGTACAGTACTGCTATTGATTTAGCTATTTTTATTCTTACAGAATTTATGTGTTGTTTCCATGTCAGTTTGTCATCAATGATAACACCCAAAAACTTCACCTCACTCACTCTACAAATCTCAACATCCTCAATTTTGAGTGGAACATCAACAGTTTTCTTTTTATTACCGAATATCATGTAATTAGTTTTTTCTAGATTTAATGATAATTTATTTATTTTAAACCAAGTTTGTATCTTGACAAATTCTGTCTTTATCAATTCCAACATTTGTTCTATATCTTCACCTAAACAGAAAAAAGTGGTATCATCAGCAAAAAGTACACATTTAAGGAGTCCTGACACATTTACCAAGTCATTCACATATAAAATAAAAAGCTTTGGTCCAAGTACAGAGCCTTGGGGAACTCCACATGTGATATTACAGAGGTCAGATCTTACATCATTTATTTGTACAAATTGTTTCCTATCTTTTAAGTAGCTAGATACCCACTGTAATGCTGGTCCTCTAATACCATATTTGTTCAGTTTTTCTAGGAGAATGGTGTGATCAATAGTATCGAATGCTTTTTTTAAATCAACAAAAATACTGATACAATATTGTTTTTGATCGACAGCAGTAGTTATTTGTTCCATTAATTCCATGAGAGCCATTGATGTAGAGTTTTTTGATCTAAACCCATACTGACTGTTGCTTAGAATATTTTGTTTATCTATAAATTGGTCTAGTCTGTTTACAAATAGTTTTTCAAGAATTTTTGAAAACTGTGGTAACAAGGATATAGGTCTATAATTGTTGAATACACATTTATCACCATTTTTAAAAAGAGGAACGACCTTAGCTACTTTCATATTATCTGGAAATATTCCTGTTGAAAATGATAAGTTACATATGTATGTGAACGGCTCAATAACATGGCTCATTATGTCCTTCACAAACATCATATCCATGTCCACCCAGTCTTTCGATCTCTTGTCTGTAAGATGTTTTACTACATTCATTATTTCCTCTTTGTTAGTTCCATTTAGAAAAATACTATTTGCACAACCTGTAATTGAGTGGATCACATTTTTATCTACTTTTGGTATCTTAGCTGCAAGGCTTGATCCAACATTCACAAAATATTGATTAAATCCATTTACAATTTCATTTTCATCATGAATTTCATCGTTGTCTTTTACAAAATATTTTGAAATACCAGTTTTTGCTTTATGATTCTTCAGGACACTATTCATTACTCGCCATGTTGCTTTCATATCACCATTACTTTTATCTAATAATTTACTATAATATTCTTTCTTATGTTTCCTTATAATCCCTACTAATTTATTTTTATACTTTTTATATTTTTCTTCAGCGCTCTGACTTCGCAATTTCAAGAAACATGAATACAAATAATTCTTTTTTTTACAAGCATTTCTCAACCCTTTTGTCATCCATGGTTGATCAATCGTATTTCTCTTTGTGTAATTTGTTTGCACACAATTCTTTTCATACAGAGCTTCCAGGATATTCATAAACTCATCATATGCTCTGTTCGCATCATCAACATACACATCATTCCAGTCTTGTTTATCTAGATCCTCTTTCAATTTTTCCAAAACTTTTTTTGACGTGTTTATGATCTTTTTCTTCATTGTGACTGCTTTTGTGATGCTTTGATCATTTTTATAGATTGTGAAAACTGGTAAATGATCACTTAAGTCGGTCGTTAAGATACCACCTATCACGTCCCCATTTGTTATATTTGTGAAAATATTATCAATTATTGTGGCACTATGAGTTGTAATTCTTGTTGGCTTTGATATCACTGGATACATATTTAAACTGTACATTGAGTTTATAAATGTGCTTATGTTATTTGAATCTGTTTTATTTCCCATATCAATGTTAAAGTCTCCACACAAAAAAACATTTTTATTAAAACTCTTCTCCATTAGCTCCAAGATTTTATCCGTGAATATTTCTATATTTGCTCCTGGTGATCTATATACACAACTTATTATTATGTTTTTATCGTTTTTGTTTATTATTTCTATTGTTATCATTTCCATAATATTATCAACTATTATTGACATTTCACTATTTAATTTACATTTTATTTCATTATTGACAAATAGAGCGACTCCACCACCTCTTTTATTATTTCTGTTCATATGATATAATTCATACCCCTCGATGTGAATATTACTTGTGTTATCATCATTGAGCCATGTCTCTGACAGCGCTATTATTGTAAAAGTTCTATTTAACTGTTTTAAGTAATCTGTTATTTTGGATATGTTTGCATTTATACTTCTGCTATTAAAGTGAATAATAGAGAGAACTCCATTTGATATATTGATGTCATTAAACTGCTCTTCATTATAATATTCGCTATCTTTTATTACAGGGAAAAAATTTGCATCAATCACATTTTCAACATTATATATTTTAGGTTCTGAGTCTTCGTATGTTGTCATGTTCTAATGTATTTGTTCATTTCACTGTATATTTTATCCATTTGTAATTTTTCATCTCCTGTGTTCATCCAGATCCGTCAGCTCTTTTATCATTTTAGGCTGAGACCCTTCCTTTGTTTTGATAAAGATGTATCCATTTCTTGTCCATGTTGATGCTATTTTGTTTTTGTTTTTTAACCACCTTGCTTCCTTTGCAATTTTTCCATTTTTTTGGTAAGATGTTCATTTATGTAAACGTTTGATCCCTTCAGATTTCTTCTATTTTGCATAACATAGTTTTTTGTATACCTGCTAATGAACTTGACGACTACTGACGGTTTGAATCTTGGTGAATTACTGGGCAGGGTGTGACAGAACGAAATGTCCCCATAGTTTATGTTAATGTTCATGTCCTGTAAGAAAGTAACTACATGTTCCTCCAGAGTCTCTTGTTCTTCCTGAGATGCATTCTCAGTTGGGTCTTTGTTGGTAAGAGTTCTTGCATATGTCTGACACTTACTAACATCAAGTCCTGAGATCACCACGTTGTCTTGCTTTGTGTATTGTTCTAAGTCCTCTATTTTTCGTTCTAGTTCAGCAATTTTATTGTCTTTGCTAATTATCAGTTCTTTCAGTTCTCTTATTTCTTTAACCAGACCGGCCTGGGAATCCATTTTTTTTGTTAAATTTTCTATTTGTCCACTCATAAAGTTGAGTGATTCTTTAAAGTCTTGCATTTCTACTGAGTTGTTTCCCTCTGTAAGCATAAACATAAACATAAGCATAAAATGAAATAATAAAAGTAGTAGTATAAAAAGTATAAAAAGTATATCTATAAAATAAACTGAAGGTTCTAGCATTGACATTTGCAAAGAGTGGCAAAGCAGCATATGAGTTAATGTACACAGTATATGTATGAGGTAGTTGATGTTGGTATAGAGGCAAAGTGGCATATGCAGTAAGGCACATAAGGCACATTGGGCATCCTTAAATAAGGCTAGTCAGAGAATACTGTATATGTATCAGCAGTAGTGTAGATATAAAAGTAGTGTAAATGTAAACAGTAGTAATAAATGTAAACAGTAGTAATAAATGTAAACAGTATTAATAAATGTAAACAGTGAATGTAAACAGTAGTATGACTATAGGCAGTAATGTAATACAAACATTAGTGCAAATATGAGAAGTAGTGCAAACTGAATGAGCACATGACCGAGAGTTTAGTGAATAACCCGTTTGATGACACAGAGTCCAGTGTTAAAATCTTTGTGTTGTGTGGTAATGTGTGAGAAAGTTTTTTGTGTTAAGGCAGTTCAAATGGGAGGGGAGGCAGAGCAGGCAGAGTGTTTAGCATCCTGACTGCCTGATGAACAGAGCTGTCTTCAGTCTGCTGGTTCGAGCCTGGAGACTTCTCAGTCTCCTCCCTGATGGCAGCAGTCTGAAGCAGCTGTGTAGTGGGTGTGTGGGATCACCTGCCATGCAGAGGGCTTTCCGAGTGAGGCGGTTGCTGTGTAAGTCCTGCAGTGAGGGGAAGGAGGTGCCGACGATCTTCTCAGCTGCTCTCACGATGCGCTGGAGGCTCTTGCGGCAGGATGCAGTACATGCACCAAACCACACAGTGATGCAGCTGGTCAGGACACTTTCTATGGCACCCCTGTAGAAGGTGCACATGATGGGGGTTGAAGCTCCAGCCCTTTTCAGCTTGCGGAGAAAGTAGAGACGCTGGTGAGCCTTCTTGGCCAGTGATGCAGTGTTCCTGCTCCAGGACAGGTCCTCTGAGACGTGCACTCCCAGGAACTTGGTGCTGTCTACTCTCTCCACTGCGGTGCTGTTGATGGTCAGAGGGGCATGTTGTGCATCCCTCTTCCTGAAGTCCACGACAATCTCCTTTGTCTTCTCCACGTTGAGAGTGAGATTGTTGTGTCCGCACCACAAGGCCAGGCGGCTCACCTCGTTCCTGTAGTCCGTCTCATTGTTGTTGCTGATGAGACCTACCACTGTTGTGTCGTCGCAAACTAGATGAAGTGGTTGGAGCTGTATGATGGTGTGCAGTCGTGTGTTAGCAAGGTGAATAGAAGGGGGCTCAGCACACATCCTTGTGGGGCCCCTGTGTTCAATGTGATGGTGCTAGATGTGTTACTCCCGACCCGTACTGTCTGTGGTCTCCCGGTCAGGAAGTCTAGCAGCCAGTTACACATTGAGGTGTTCAGCCCCAGACTGTCCAGTTTAAGGATGAGCTGTTGGGGGATGATGGTGTTGAATGCCGAGCTGAAGTCGATGAACAGCATTCTAACATAAGAGTCCTTCGTGTCCAGATGTGTGAGAGCTGTGTGGAGGGCAGAGGAGATGGCATCGTCGGTTGAGCGATTAGGTCGGTATGCAAATTGGAAGGGATCCAGGGAGGCAGGGAGGACAGATGTGATGCTTTTCATGACTAGCCGTTCAAAGCACTTCATCAGGATGGGGGTGAGTGCTACTGGGCGATAGTCATTGAGGCATGCGGGCGTTGCCTTCTTTGGGACAGGGATGATGGTGGTGGCTTTGAAACAGGTGGGGACGATGGCCTGGCTCAGTGAGATGTTAAAGATGTCCGTGAAGACCGCTGCGAGTTCCCCTGCACAGTCCTTCAGCACACGACCAGGTATGTTGTCAGGACCAGAGGCCTTCCGGGCGTTAATCTTGATGAATGATCGCCTTACGCTGTCTGAGGACAGCGCCAGCACCTGGCCATCAGGAGAGGGGGGGAGTTTATGTGCAGGTGTGCTGTTACTTGCCTCAAACCGAGCAAAGAACTCATTCAGTTCATTCAGCGTAGAGGTTGAGCTGTCACAGGTCTGGGGGGATGGTTTGTAGTTTGTGATGGTCTGTATTCCCTGCCACAGACTGGGTGTATCCTTGCTGTCCTTGAAACGGTGAGCTATTTTCCTGGAATACTGAATTTTAGCACCCCTTCTAAGGATTCCATGAACGCTGGGTAAAACTCCTGTTTGGTGCATGGGCACAAACAGGCCAAGCCTGTCCCCCCCAACGTGAAGGCACAAGCTATGTCCTCATCTAGGGAAATCGCCAATGCACAGACAACAAGCCGAGGGCCTCGCTGATTCCAGAGCTGCACACAGTTGGCAAAATTTCAATTAACTCTAGAAATGTTTATAAAAAAAACATTAAATGTTTAAATGTTTAGTTCAAGGCAATAGCAAAACTTATATCTTTAATTTAGATTTAAACGTGGTCAGATGAGATCAAGTCTGATCTCCTCTGGCATTTTGTTTCACAGGTGAGGGTCAGAAAAAGTAAAAGCAGCTTCACCATGTTTGGTTTTAATTTGTGGAACAACTAATAACTCTGTGCTCGCTGATCTGAGAGGTCTGGGCGCTTCACAGTGTGGAAAGGATCTGTTAAGTACTGGACTGCTAAGCTGTTCAGTATTATTATTTTATTATTATTATTATTATTATTATTATTATTATTATTATTATTATTATTATTATTATTATCATTACTATGTAGTATTAGGTAATTTGAACCAGTTCTCATTAAAAATGACAATGTGGTCAAGAGGCAGCAACACAAGTAGACAAAAAGCAGCAATGATAAAAGGAGAAGACACAAAACAAACGGCATAAATCAACCATTTTAAAACACTATTAAAAACAACATTGGGAACAATAAAAACGGTGACAGGCGTTTGTAAAACTAAAAGCAAGGACAGTGATCTTGTAGTGAATGTACTGAATTTTTCAGAGGAAAGCAAATTGAATGAGCCGAGCTTTAAGGTCTGTTGCAGATGGTTCCAGTCATCTGCAACAGAAAAAGAAATATTTTGTGATTTGTTCTGTAAGAAACTGGGGCCTCATGTATCAACCGTGCGTGCGCACAAAAAACTTGCTTACGTCACTATCCACGCAAAACCCCGTATGTATCAAAACTGAACTGAACGTGAATATGTGCGCATCCAGGTACATTTCCACGCCAGCTCCATGGCTGGCGTACGCACGTTTCTGTGGTTCTTGTTCCTTTGGCGACACTTACAGGTGATTCAGAGAAACTGAAGCCCCACAGTCTGTGGTTGACTTTAAGAGCGGCTTGAAGACCTTTCTTTTCAACCGAGCATACTTTACTCCTCATGATTCTACTTTTGATCTTAGCTGATACTGTTGTTGATTTTAATTGTTTTATTATTTGTTTTATTGACATTTAATTCTGTTGCACCTTGTAGCACTTTGAGATTTTCATTAATGAAAAGTGCGTTATAAATTGAATTCATTATTATTATTATTATTATTATTATTATTATTATTATTATTATTATTATTATTAACTGTTCATGATGTGAAAATGATTAATATTCCCACCAAACACACATGATAACAATTATTACATCCACATGGACGCAAATAAAGGACGCGCAAAGTTGTGCAAAAAATACATTTAACAGGAACGGATTCAGCCTTACTGGAGGATATAATACATAGTGTAACACGCAGATCATTTATTTATAAACAGATATAATTTTCTGATCTATGATATGGCTTATCAGCCGTTTTCAGGAATAATCCTTTTTCATTTTGGCACTGCGCGAGCACAACGCAGGAACCATGTACAACGCGTGCAGAAGCAGCGATCAAACTGTTCCTGAGCTTTCCAGAGGGAGCTGGCAGGCCGATCAGGGCAGTCCAGTCCACACAAAGCCGATTCATGTCTCATCTATATGATTCCAAAGGCTGAGTGGTCGCGCTTTGGAGCGCGCGCACCCTCGCCGGCAGTGGAGGTGTTTAATAATCTGCGTTTATTGTAGTTTTCTCCAAAATGACACGTGAAAGTACACCATATATAACTTGTAGGAGAGTAAAAGCTTCACAGACAAACAGATGCGCACAAGGCTGCGGGGCGCGCAGCGTTTGGAGACTCCAACATCACGTCATGTCATGAAAACTCTCCACTGAGACGCAGAGACTCGTTTCTTCATATCATCTATTAAATAAACAAAGATCTATGTTCAACCAAACATCCAAGTTCCTCTGTGTTTACAGTAATTATGGTAATAAACTCGTGCGCAAAGTTAATATTTTCACTCAGAATGAATGGATAAGCCGGTTGCGCACCAAAGCAGGGTGCGCGCACACACAAATACCGACACACAATCACTCGTTCTTTGTGTGATAAACACATTTTATTACTATTCTTACTTAGGATTTATTTCCCCACCCATATTATATTAAATTCATTATTTTCCTGAATCTAGAAATCATTTCTGATCGCGCAGGGATCAAACAAACATGTCCTTCACACATGCAGGAAGTAATTTGCATCTGTTTAACATATGTAAATGAAGGCGTGTCAGGGGAGGTGTCTCACGTGCGCTCAGTTCCACGTTAATTGTGATGTACAAAAGGAATGTGCGTGGATTCCGGTGTACGCACAGTTTGATACATCTGGATTTTTTTGTGCGTAGGCAGATTTCTGGATTTGACCGTGCGGCACTTTTCAGTAAGAAATCCACGCAAGTCTTTGTACATGAGGCCCCTGGTAACCAACAAAGTAAGTAAAGAATTAGGGTTGTATGTTGAGATGTTTGGTGTTTGGTCAGCTGCATTTTGTGCCAGCTGGAGTTGTTGAAGTGTACTTTCAGCAGGTATTGGAGTAAACTACAGTAATCTTAGCACTTTGAGATTTTCATTAATGAAAAGTGCGTTATAAATTGAATTCATTATTATTATTATTATTATTATTATTATTATTATTATTATTATTATTATTATTATTATTATTAATAAACTGGAAATGAAAGCACTTACATTACAATGTTATTAAGATGGTAGAAAGATGATTTTGTTAGTAATTGAATTTGGGTTTTGACATTTAAATTTGCATCCAAACTCTCAGACAGAACCAGTGAACAACTTCTCTAAAACCTTTCTTCTAAGTTTTTTAAATTTGATTATTTATTGCTAAATGACTGGAAGTTGATGAAAACCTTAAGTTTTAAAAGAATGTCCATTGATGCACAGTGTACTTAAATTGTTTTTTCAGTGATTCAATGTAAATTTGAGTTTAGTCATGGCTGATGGTAAATGTCTTCCATTGATTCTGAGAGTGTCACAATGAGTTGTTTTTGTCTATCGGTACAATCATGTTCTGCTTTTCTTAAGCTGTACATGTGTGAGGACAGATTAAGTTCTTTCTAAATGCAAGTAAAAGAGGAACAATGCTCAAAGAGAACATAGATGATTCTTGCTATAAGAAGGAACCTAGTTTTTGCTGGTCATGGACCCCCAGGGCAGGGGCTTCGTGTAACTCCACAGAAATTGCATGAATAGCTTAACTCAAACCAGAGAACTCACAATCATTCTGACTCCTCTCACTTGCTAACATTGAAATTATTTTGACACTTATTACCTATTTTGAGTCATTTTAAGTCATCATTTGTAGTAAACCTTTGATTCTAACAGTGACAGAGATGCTGATCTTCACTCCGCTCTGTTTCCACCTGTGCTGGATGCTGACTTTAGACCTCATGCCGGTAAGTTTCTCATGTGATATTCTCAAACTGTCACCAGCTAAGGATCAATACTATATGATATTTGAGCAACAATTTATGTTACTAATTCTAAAAATGGTCAGAATATTAAAAAAAAGCTAAATTTATTGAGGCCATTTTACACAAATAAACTTTCTTGATGAATATCTGAGTTTCATTTTGATCAAGTTGTTTCTCATTTATTCTTTGATCATGTTCCTCAACTGGTTTTTATTTTTTACTTTTTGTAAATGTGCCTGCTTATTTTCTTTGTAGCTCGTCATTCTTGTCGTTTGCATTTCTACAGTACCACTTTACAATAAGGCTCCCCTTATAGATGGCTAATAAATAGTTTATAGATAATTATTAATTCCTCTATAAACACTTTGCAAATCATTTATAATTTATAAACACTTTATAAATTATTAATAATTTATAAAGTGTTTATAGAGGAACTAATAATTATCTATAAATACTTTATAAATTAGTAATGATTTATAAAGTGTTTATAGATACTTATTAATTCCTCTATAAACACTTTATAAACCATTAATAATTGTTTATTTTGCATAAGGGTGAGAAAGAGACTAAATTGAGCAGTTTCTTGCCAAATAATGAGCCATATCTGTTCACCTATATATTTAATCTAGAGTTGTTGTATTAAACATTTCAGATTAAGATACTACCTTGTAAACACATTAAGCATTTGTAAAACTATTTTTTAGGATATAATATTAGTTGTAAATGCTTATAATGCAGTGAAAAAGTACAATATTATATGCTAAAAAATAGGTTTACAAATGCTTATTGTGCTTACAAGGTAACTTCTGAAATGTTTAATATAACAACTCTAGATGAAAAATATAGGTGAACAGATTTGGCTCATTATTCAACAAGAAACTGGTCAGTTTTTAATTCATGTATAATAAGCAGTTACTAATGATTTATAAAGTGTTCATATGGGGGCCGAGATGGTGTAGAGGCAGGGCAGCCGACTCAGGACCCTTCCAAGGGTCCATCCCCAGTCATTGCACATGTCAAGGTGTCTCTGAGCAGCATACCCTATCCCCCAAAATGCTCCCCAGCTCTCAGCTGCCCACTGCATCACCTGATGGTGAGTGGGTTAAATGCAGAGATCTAATTTCACCATTGTATGGGAACATACAATGATTAATATACATAACACATTATCATTATTATTATAGTAGATGAATTAATAATGCATATATAAACTATTTATAGCTATCTATAAGGGGAGCCTTATTGTAAAGCAGTAGCAAGTATTATTTTAACAAGTCTACTCTCATTTAGTTTGTATGTTTAGTGGTGTCCCAGAGGCCATAAGTCAGTTTGTGGATGGTATGTTGCTGGTTCAAATCCACTCGCTGAGGTGGGAAAACAGAAGACTGGACTGTTGTCAACATTATGTTGTTGTGTTTTCAGATCACTTGCAGTGTCATCCAGTTGGG
>JBBPBX010044270.1:8433-27530 GCA_038048925.1 Garcialebias charrua | reverse complement strand
GCACTGCTCCTCTAACGCACCGTCTTAAAACATATACAACCAGACAGTTTCGAAGAAGTGAAAACATTCCTAAAATAAACAAGTTACAATACACAAATAACTAGTGCCATTCCGAAAACTATAATATGCTTTGTTGCAGAGCTTTTCAGGAGTGAAATGTAGCACTCCATATAAGGTATGCACTGGAGGGAGGACCGTGTCATCTCCGCAGGGGATTGGCTCTGCTTGAACCACGTCCGTGACGAAAGCTTGCGAAAATACGTCACTTTGCGAATCGTAGACAAATAAGGAAATTAGGGTGCAATAACCTCTGTTCAACCCATAGGACTACCTAAACACGTTTTTAGACCAAATATTGCCGATTTAAACTAATACTGTACGAACAATTTTATGAAAATTAACACAGAAATACTGCTCTGAAACATGCTGGTGAAGATTCTCAGTCGTCTGCTCTGAAACACTGCTCTGAAACATTTTAAACACATTCTAGGGAGTTTATCAGCTAAAAAAAGTTAAATTTGGGTTTAGTTTCAAACGATAGAGAAATTATAATTAGTGTGACTGCTGTAAGAGTGGCGAAGAAGCTAAAACGGACTTGTTTGAGATAAAACTACTGTTTATAAATCTCCTTAAAACAAGCCCTGCTGCAACAAAGTGCATCTAAAACCAAATATATTTAAAGCATAAAAATAGTTAATTAAAAACAAAAACAACAACAATGAAATCATTTAAAACGATAAGTAAAATAAACTGACACCAGTCTCAGCATACTGTATATATATACGTCCTTGACTGGAATTATTGAAGTTGCCAGTAGGGGTGCGAATCTCTCATGAATCGATTCGATTCCGATTTTTGGTGTCACAATTCGATTCAAAATAGATTTTTTGATTCAGAAACTGTTTTTCTATTAAAATGGTCATAAATTTAGTTTCAGTTTTGTAACAGACCTAGCCTGGTTAAAACCAGACCCTTGTCCTGAAGTGAAGGACAAGGGTCTGGTTTTAACCAGGCTATAACAGACCAGATGAAAAGAATAAACAACAATGTAAACAAATGTAACATTTATTTAAAACAACAATTTTAGGTTTCTTATTGTATCAAATTTTTTGCATTGTTTGATATTTATACCAAATATAGGAACAAATAATACAGGAATGTATTAAATTCTGTAACTTAAATTACCAGTATTAGGTTAGCTTTTTGCTCTCTTATAGAAGATTATTGTTTGAATTGATTGTTTGAACTTGTTTTGTTTTTGAAAAAAGGGGCAGATAAAACAAGATTTCTTCTTCTTTCTGCCACCTTTCATTTTATGTATTCTTTCATATACTATGAGATATGGTTTTATTTTCTTTATCTTTTGGGTTTTAATGTAAAATGGATAAAAAAAATAACTAGATTTTGGGGCTTTTAGAATCGATTCTGAATCACCAGGACCAAGAATCTAGATTCTTTAAAAAAAATTGATTTTTTTTCCTGCACCCCTAGTTGCCAGTAACGGTCAGAATCCCAAATCTGATGCCAGTTTGTAATTTTACATAAATGATTCTCTGTAAAAAAATAATTTCAAAGTGAGTAGAAAAACTGAGCTGACAAGTTTCAGCAGAGCTGGTAGATGCAGTTTGTTACCTTTGGATCAAACCGGGCCAGATCATCTCTCCGTTTCCAGTCTGATTTCAACCGAACGGATTCTGGCATTTGTTTTGTTTATTTATTTATCTCGAGCCAATGCCCTCATCTAACTCATTCGAGAGAGAAAAGGGCATATAGATGCAATTTTTTTCTGCCGTTAAAACAAATTAACATTTAATAAAATGAGGAGTGGGTTCAGGCATGAAAATGAACTCTTTAACCTCTTTAATTTGTTTTTGTCCTTTTAGGATGATGTCAGGATAAAGTTTGAGTACACAGGAGAGAGGAGGTGAGTTTTTGCTCAACCCACTGATTGAGAAATGCAAACATATCTGCAGAGTTTGAGCTCAAATTTGGTGCGGTAGTAGCTGAGCATCCTACCCAACACACACTTCAAGCACAACTCAATGCATACTATCTTTACTTAAAACCTTGACATTAATGGGCAGAAGGAATGCAGATCGACGGCCTTTTTTTTTTCCGGTTCTTATGTACAGTTGTGTGTTAACATTCTCTTCCTGTAGTTTATATAGAAGTGAGAGCAGAAACTCTTATTTAACGTAAACACGCTCACGTCGCTCTCGTCACGTGCTGCAGTTCATGAGAAGGAGCACTGCGGCGCTTTGAATCAGGCTGGTGTGTATTGTGTAAGCTGGAGAGTGGAAGGGGAAAAGACGGCGGTTAGCTCGTCGCTGCCAGCTCAAACCACAAATATGCAAAGGTGCACTCGGAGGAATCTGCACACACTCAAACCAGCAGCGCGCGTGTTTTACGAGTCAAAAGCTGTTCTGCGACGACAGTTATAAATCTCCTGCAATCTGTCCGACTGTATTTTTTATTTTTTTGCTCTTTCTGTGCAGAATCCTGATGTTTGGGAGGCCCGTGCGCTTTGAGGAGATTCAGCAGAAAGTCGAGAGTGTGTTTGGCCAGCAGCTGGACCTTCATTATTTAAACAACGAGGTGAAGAATGCTAGAGTCTTCCTGCCCTCTTTCACCTCTTTGAGTTTTTTTTTTAATGGGATATTGCACACAGGGAAAGATGAGCAACTTCATTTAATATCTCAAAAGTTGAACTCATGTAGGGTTCAGCTGCTATTTTCCTGATTTTCCAGTCCAATACAGTATCAGGTTTGTTTTTCTTTGCTCCATTGAACCAATTTAACTCTGATCGGTCAGGTTTAAAATATTTCTAGTGCTGTGCTAAAACAAAACCAACAACTTTAGTTGTGAAAAACAGGAACAATTAAAAGTTTGACAGACGGGAAGTTAAAGTGTGTGTGACATGATTTTGGAACTATGCATTGTAGTGGGCATGACCTTGTCCACTTTTAAGACACCTGTGTACTTTTGAACTGTCCAGTGATGACCTTTACTGACCTCTCAGTAAAGCAAGACATTTACTACAAAATCATTCATTTAGCTGTAATCTGATAAATATAGTCACCAAAAGAGACTATTTCTATCTTTGATTTTAGGCTGATGTGATCAAAAGAATAACTTTTGTCATTTTCATGATGTGTGCTTTTAAGCTGTGTTATTCTTTAAGAGTTAAACTGTGTTCACTGCTGTGTTAAAGGGAAATCTCGGGTCACAGAGACCCGACTGTTTTGTTTAGAAATAAGAAGACAGTTTAATCCGTTGTTTCTCCTGAAAAGGGCTCCAGCTTTCTCTGTCTGTTCCTAAACATTTCCCTCTGCTGCTGGCTGTAACCTTGGGTCCTGATAAGACAAGTGAACTCCTCGACTGGTCCTTCCTTAAGTACTAGTCCTAAGTTTTGCTGACACACTTGAGAGTCGGCAAGAGTCCGAGAGAGTTTCTGGGAGCTTCGAAAGATGATGTGAACTTTCCAAAGAGCTGAATGACCAACAGTCACGCGCTAAGGACTCGTCATCCAGCTGGGACTGATAACATGTTGTTATGGGTCCACTCCGAGCGTAAGCTCAAAAACTTTGTTATTCCTTCCTGGAATAAATTATCTTGAGCCAAGAAGCCACGACTGTCACGACTTCTGCCGACGAAAGCGAGTATCACCGACACCGACAAGGTAAACACGCGTGGAGTCCAGCTTGGACTTGCGGGACCGACGACTCGTCAGTCTAAAGTTGACCACAGCTCTTTACCAGAACCAAGGCGGACGTCTTAAGGTAAAGGAGCAGCTGTTTGCTTGCTGGAGGTGTGATGATATCTTAGCTGGACGCGTACGGAAGAGTGTCATCTGGTTTCATAAATGCAAGATAAACTTCCTCTCTTAACCTCCCAATTCTTCTTAAATCTTTCCTCCTATCTTTTTCCCTCAATTCTAAGCTGGAAACTATTTTAAGCTGAAGAGCCCACAGACTAAATATGTTAACATCCAATATTGAAGTCTGTTGTGTTAAATTTAAGTGTGCTGACGTATTAATTTGAAAGAAAGTGAAATCATGTCAATCAAGTGTAATGGTGTTAATTTAGTTGATTCATTTTAAATAAATGATAGTGTCTCTTTGACATATCACTACATAAACTGAAAAAGAACAGAATCCGTGAATTTACTATTCAATCTGAATAAGTAAATTAATTAAGGTAAAGAGGTCAGTATTAATATTGACCTCCTCATAACCCCTTACATCTGGTGGCCTCGTACGTGGTTCTGAAAGTTTATTGATATCTGTGGTTTCTCATGAACTGTAACGTCATGTTTGCATAAGAGGATCCAAGTTTTAAACTCTGAGGATAATGATTTTGGCTGGAAGTGTTCAAAGCAGGCAGATTCTGCATGTTTTTATCATTTGAAGCTGAGAGATTGTTATTGTTCAACTCCTTGACACGCTGTGGGAGCTTTTAGGTGAAGTTCTGTCAGCCCGTGGTCTGTGGGGGTGTTCTGGTTCCGTTCGGCCCAGTTCACGCACAGACTCCGGCACAAAGCTTTGTTGACCGCCGAGTCAAAAGCCTGAAAGCTAATTTAACATCTACAAGATTGCTGTTGTGGTATTTTACATTTTAGAGCAGGTCAAAGAAGCATATTACTGTTAGAACGTAGTCGGATAGTGGTTCTGTTCAGACCCGAGTTTCTGCTCCATGAAAAAGTGGACCGGAACCGACCTTGACGCGCTCCGAGAGAGTCCGTGTTTGTTCTACAGCTGCAGTGCTGGGTTACTGAGCGTAGCTTCGTTGTGCCTGTTTTAAATGTGATTGCCACGTTTCAGAATTTTGGGAAGTTAGTTTGAAGCGTTTGAGTTGATTAAGGGTCTATAAAGTTGTGGTCTGCTGTGCAAGCTAACGTTAAAAGGACGTGTACTGTCTGCATGTCTGTTTATGAGCTGTGATTGGATAAACGAGAGCTGTGAGCTGTCAATCACTGCAAGCGCTGTGATTGATTGGTTGACGTCACGTATCTGAGTAGCGAGCTCCGCCTCACTCAAGTACGAGAGCTGGTGACGCGCTGCGTCGACCCGCCCATTTTGTCGTCATTTCCAGGTGCAATTTGGGTGACAAGCAGTTCACAGGACAAACGGAGATTTCACTGAGAGTTTAAACACTCATTTAAAGCCATCTAAACTGTCTAACAACATAGATTTGTCTCTGACAAGACCGCAGTTCGAGCGTTTATCACGAACATACTAGAAACTAACTCTAAAAGGTAGTTTTCAGTTAAATACTGAATGAAATAAATCAGTCTCCACGTGATAAATTAAGACTCAAAGCTGCCCCCTGTTGGTTAAAAGACGTTGACAGATGAGTTTTCTCAAATACATCATGAGAAGTCAGCATTTTTATGGTGAATTACCAGCTTTTAAAATTGTTCTGTACACAAACAAAAACTCCTGTTTATTCTAAATACAAATTTTAGTATAACAGAGGTACAGACACACAATTTGTGCTCATTTTAAATACTGAAGATATTTAAAATAACACTCAAAAAGGCATTTTTTATTTGATTTTCAAATTAAATAAAAAAAAAATGATGGAGAACAGAGCAATTCCACATTAAGCTCTTCACATCTCTGAATTTTAAACAGAATTGGTGTACACTGTACACTTTTAGTTAAAAATTGCATTTTTTAACGTTTTTCTGTGTACAATTAATGACTCCAGTTTATTTTAAATAAAAAGTTTAAAATAACAAACAAAAGTAGATTTTTCACTCCAAAGAAGCAAAGAAAGCAGACCAGATTTGAACATGTCACAAGACAACAAATTGATAAACATCACTGGTTTTTATTTGGAGTAACATCATTACTGTACTGTTATGCTGAGCGCACAAACACTCGTTTATTTTAAATAAAAAATTGTTTGAAATAACGAACAGAACGTCCTTTTTCGCTCCTGATAACTGTCAAATGCAGTACAAAATCAGTTTCACTGAGACTGCAAGACATCTTTTTAAAGGCATGCTCAAGCAGCATCCTGTCACATTTTAGTGAAGTCATTGCATTTAAGTCAGCCCTCTTTTATAAGCGTTTGAGTAAGAAAAAACGGAAATCAGGCTGCTTGGGTTAGTTAGTAACTGTTGTTTGAACGTAAGTTCTATTTTAAAGTTAACACTGCAAGAGTGCATTTAACTTTTACAAAGTTCATTGAGGGTAAAAACCTGAAAAAAGGTACCTATGAATACTTATTACACAGTGAAACGCGTAAACCTCAGCTGATTAGTTTATTTGACTCAGTGCTACATTAAAAGTGAATATTTATTTGCAAACACTAACATGAGAACAATCTTTTGATTTTTTTCACACAAAATCAATACAATAATGGACGTTAAACAGGGTGAAACAAGTGAGAGGGTCCGCTCCATCAGGACCCCAAAAAGGCTTAGATCGAGCCGAGGTGGTGACTGCTCAGTTGACAGGTACGTGCAAGGAAAAAATGAACATCCTTTGATGTTTTACGACAGGCACCTTAAAGCTCATTTTGGTGACAAATATACACCAGGCATGGAAGAAGATGAAGACTTTAAGTGGTCTTTCTTCTTACATCTCGGCTATAAGATACGATTTCCGCTGCTCACCGTGGTTAATGCAAAAACGCAAACCATGGAAGAAATAAAACAGTGTGTTGTGAATGTCTTTGAAGCTAACATGCAAACCAAAACACCCTTACAGGTGTCCCCAGGTGAAGCGGTCAAATCCCACTCGCTGGAGCTGGAAGGGACAAGTTCATCAACTCCCTCTCCTAAAAAAGGCGAGAAAAAACATGTTTTTCAAACTAACAAACCACAACAGGAACCTGCCCGCTGGAACAATGAGCCGGAGTGGCTCAGACAAGACCCAGAGTACATAAAACGATTTCAAAGGGGCGCACGTCCTAAGGATAAGAAAGATGGTCACAAAAGTATACCATATCACAAAAGGGGGTCCGAACAGGAACCCCCAGTTCAAGGACAAGCTCCTCCTGCCCCTGCACTGCGGACTGGACAGTCCGGGAGTAGCAAAAAATCGCAGAAGTTCCAGAAAAAAGGGAACATACCTCTAAGCTCTGAGGAGATAGTGGACATAAGTTGGTTGTTTGAAAACTTGAATGATATAGAGGATGACCAAACTGGTACAATGCGTGACGTTGTCTTTGATGACTCAGAGCACATAAATTACCAGCTGTTGGAGGCAGAGAATGAACTGATAAGGCAGAAGTGCAAACGACTAAGAGAAAAACTTCTCAAAGAAGGCCTTGAGTTACAACATCGGTTTAAACAATCAATGATGAAACAGAGCGCTGTAACTGCTTTTGAAGCTCACATGCAAAACAAAACACCCTCTGAGGTGTGCCCAGGTCAAAAGGTCGTATCCCAGACGCAAAAAAGCGAGAATAAACACCGTCGTCTCAAAGGTCCTCTGACCTCAGAAGAGGCAGAGAACATGCGTCGGTTGTTAAAAGAGTGGGATGATACTAGCGAGAATGAACACTATCGTCTCAAAGGCCTTCTGACCTCAGAAGTGGTGGAGAACACGCTTCGGTTGTTAAAAGAGTTGGATGATACTGTGGGAAGACACACACAACGACAGTGACCCGTCGCAGTCTGTACAATCAGACACACCTGCGACTGCGCCAACGGTTGTGACACACCTGAATTACACGGAAAGAGGTAAACGTAAGAAAATACGTTGGCCAAAACCTAAACGATTCCTGTGTACCGTCTTCTCTCAGCTGCGCGAACAGTTTAAACTAAACGGTGGCATCCTAACTTGTGCCCATGGACGGACGTCCTCACCTGTGCTCGTGGTCCCCCATGACCAAAGGGGGGTGATGTTAGGCCATGCCAAAGACAAAGATTTGAATGTACACCTCAGAAACACTTTTGCTTTCGCCCAGAAAAACCTGGAAAAATCCGCTGAAGGACGCAAGGCGTACTACGACCAGAAGGCCTCTCATAATGAACTCCAAGTGGGAGACAGAGTCTGGTACTATACGTTCGCCCCAGCAACCGGGAAAGGAGGGTCCGAGACCGGAACTCTCGCCCGCAAACTAATGCCCAGGTGGACTGGACCTCATCTGATAACAGACAAAGTGTCCTCAGTCGTCTACGAAATCAAAATCAGCAAAGGCCGCAAAGAGCCAATTGCTAAATGGGTACATCGAAATCAGATCAAACCTTACAAGGCGTTCAATGACTCCACAAAAGACAAAGATCTCACAAACACACCGACTTCATGGGATAATAAGGTCGTCCAAACACAAGTTAGTAAATAAACTAATCAGGTTTAAACTACCGTATTTCCCACCCTATAAGTCGCATTGTCCAATTTGAACTTAGAAACGCTAAGCCTAAAACCCACAACAAAAACTAACCTTAACAACCGTTTAAATCCACGAGATTTAATTTGACCTCGGTCATAAAGTTGAGACCTGTTTTTCTTGTGTGTTGCACTTTGGAATCTGACGACAAGAGTGTGTCGAAGCAGTGAAACGTTGTTTCCTTGTTGTTTAGTCATTACTGTTGTCATTAGTTGAGATATTGTTTGGTTCTGAACACTCCCAGCCAAAAAGGTTTTGTATTAACATTGGTTAATGAATGATATGGATTTAACTATGCCAACATGCAGTTCGTTTTGTTAAATCTCAATCGTCGAAGAGTCAATGTAGTTTAAAGCTACTCAAGGTACAATAAACTACACTGGTCTCATAATTTCTAAATTGAACCGATTCGATCGTTTCTATTCTAGATTACCTATTCATTTTGATGAGTCTCGCCATAGACTTCAAAATTTATTAGGAATACCAAATCCTACGTCGTTCGTCTAAAAGACAACAGACATTTAGATCAAACTATATTTCATTTTTATTTTAGTTTAACCTAAACTAAGTAATGAATGGAGGAATAGTTTGGAATTAGAGGCCTTCGTTACAGAAGCCCTCCAAAATTTTATAGGTACAGATCCCTATATATAATTTTACAGAATTGATCCACCCCTTAATTGGTAATTGTAGCTGATCTAAACCATGATAGCTTACATACCAGGTGCATATAGGTAAGGCTTAATGTAAAATCCCAATCATAAGCCCACCTAAAAAACCACATAATTGCATGACACATAGAACCAGAGTGGCACTGACTGGAAACCAACCAGCCAACAACCTTCGATGTGGGGACCTGCAGCTCCAACGCTTGGTCTTCAACCTTCATCCAAGGGTCGCCTCCTCTGCGTCAATCGAGGGATCCCCTCTACATGCCGATTATGAAAACAATTGTTGCTGATCAATCAACAAAATTACTGCTGTGGAATTACCGCTGTGGATTATAAGACTTTGCTTTCCAAGGGATCACAGACTTTGTTTTCCAAGAGTTAACAGACTTTGTTTCCAAGGGATTAAAAGCTTTTCGCAATGGGATTACCTCCGAACAGTATGGAATTTCCAAAAAGCTTTATGGGATTATAATTTTTGATTTTTCTTGTCCACTTGCTGGATTACTTCAAGATCAAAGACAGTTCAAGGTTTCCTTTCGTGTTGGACCCCATCCCCAAGGACTGGCGATGGCTTCCAAAAGGGGGGAGATGTAGTGGGCATGACCTTGTCCACTTTTAAGACACCTGTGTACTTTTGAACTGTCCAGTGATGACCTTTACTGACCTCTCAGTAAAGCAAGACATTTACTACAAAATCATTCATTTAGCTGTAATCTGATAAATATAGTCACCAAAAGAGACTATTTCTATCTTTGATTTTAGGCTGATGTGATCAAAAGAATAACTTTTGTCATTTTCATGATGTGTGCTTTTAAGCTGTGTTATTCTTTAAGAGTTAAACTGTGTTCACTGCTGTGTTAAAGGGAAATCTCGGGTCACAGAGACCCGACTGTTTTGTTTAGAAATAAGAAGACAGTTTAATCCGTTGTTTCTCCTGAAAAGGGCTCCAGCTTTCTCTGTCTGTTCCTAAACATTTCCCTCTGCTGCTGGCTGTAACCTTGGGTCCTGATAAGACAAGTGAACTCCTCGACTGGTCCTTCCTTAAGTACTAGTCCTAAGTTTTGCTGACACACTTGAGAGTCGGCAAGAGTCCGAGAGAGTTTCTGGGAGCTTCGAAAGATGATGTGAACTTTCCAAAGAGCTGAATGACCAACAGTCACGCGCTAAGGACTCGTCATCCAGCTGGGACTGATAACATGTTGTTATGGGTCCACTCCGAGCGTAAGCTCAAAAACTTTGTTATTCCTTCCTGGAATAAATTATCTTGAGCCAAGAAGCCACGACTGTCACGACTTCTGCCGACGAAAGCGAGTATCACCGACACCGACAAGGTAAACACGCGTGGAGTCCAGCTTGGACTTGCGGGACCGACGACTCGTCAGTCTAAAGTTGACCACAGCTCTTTACCAGAACCAAGGCGGACGTCTTAAGGTAAAGGAGCAGCTGTTTGCTTGCTGGAGGTGTGATGATATCTTAGCTGGACGCGTACGGAAGAGTGTCATCTGGTTTCATAAATGCAAGATAAACTTCCTCTCTTAACCTCCCAATTCTTCTTAAATCTTTCCTCCTATCTTTTTCCCTCAATTCTAAGCTGGAAACTATTTTAAGCTGAAGAGCCCACAGACTAAATATGTTAACATCCAATATTGAAGTCTGTTGTGTTAAATTTAAGTGTGCTGACGTATTAATTTGAAAGAAAGTGAAATCATGTCAATCAAGTGTAATGGTGTTAATTTAGTTGATTCATTTTAAATAAATGATAGTGTCTCTTTGACATATCTACTACATAAACTGAAAAAGAACAGAATCCGTGAATTTACTATTCAATCTGAATAAGTAAATTAATTAAGGTAAAGAGGTCAGTATTAATATTGACCTCCTCATAACCCCTTACAGCATAAAGTGGCACAACATAAATATGTTGTATCATTCAACTATGTTCGTTTTTACAAGCAAAATGATAAATCGATGAAAATTTGATTTAAAAGTGATTTTAAAATTGGCGCCGTGTTTCGTCATGGGACATCCGGGTACTTACGCATGCAACGTCGTGACGTAGAGACAAGGAGTTCAGTCAGCGGGCTGCTATTAGCACGCAGTGTCATTGTGTTCAAGATCGCCTATTTTCTTTTGTATGACTTGAAAAATGCCGGTACGTTGTGTCGCATTTGGGTGTTCTAACATCGCCAACTCTGTAGACGACTACGATCGGGTTCCAGCCCTTCACCATCTGAACCTTGCTCATCTGATGTTGGACTCCCCCTTGCACCCTGCACGGTAAGACTAAAATAAATACGGATGCAGACCTACAGTAGAACCAGCTGTTTCTTGTTCATCACTCGAACTAACTTCGGCTTCCCAAACTGAAGACAAATTGCTCAAATCTTCACTTAAATTGCATCTGTGTACAAAAAAAAATCTAATCTGTGTAGCTACTCTTTCACTTCCAGCTCTGGACGGAGCAGCAGCTTTCCTCCTTCCCTCCTGAGTTTTCCTCTCCTTGCTTTGCCACTTTGTCTCGTCTGCAGTTTTTATTTTTTTCAGCGCTCGCTCGAACGCAAATTCTCGATGGATCTGGTTTCGTGGGCTGTTAACTCTATTCTACGAAGCGTTCTGGTCCTGGGGAACTGGCTTGCCCTTTGCAGTCGCATCCAGCTAGGTATATCATGGATTCCTGGGGCGAATGGAAGATGTTATGCCTGGACGTGCTTTCTGTCGAAGATGTGGAGGATATGTTCATAATTGGATTTATGATAGCAGGTGCTCTGTTGTTTGGCTTGTGTGGAGTTCTCTTCTATCGGAAAATCAGGAAGACTTCCGAGGCGATCAACGCGCTGACTAAGCTTCCTTCTGAGACCGAGTCTGTGATCCGAGCTGTGACATCCATGAATCAGCTGCTTTATGAGCTGAACCGCAAAGTGGAGGCGGCAGAGGACCGCAGACCACCGGTAAGGTTTGGGACTCGTATGCAGCCAGGAGGGTCACATCTGGGGGATGATTCATAGTTCGGGTCGGTGAAAAGTTTCCCATAATTTGGAGTGTATTGGATTCCAGACAGCCACCTGGACTCAAGGCCACAGAAAGAACACTGTGAGCCTGCCCTAAAGATAAATCATGCTACTCTAATCAGACTCCCTGAGCAACCTGGACAGGTTGATTACAAAATCTCCGGAGTTGAAGCAACTGAAGAAATGAAGCTTCTGTCGCAACCTCCCTTCCCGGAGAACTTTTCTGTGTCCTCTGAGTCAGATAAGGCTGGCTGATCGTCATCATCAGAACTCTGGCTAATCTGAATGGAGCTCATGGACTTATCTCACTGCTTCGCCCTCAAATGCAAATGTGATTTGTCTTAACTGTGCTTGCTCATAGAGTTTTTTGATGTCTCATATGGTGTCCTGAAAGACAAAATGTGATATATCTTTTTTGTAATACCAATGCTACTACCCTCATGGTTCTTTCCTTGTTTTCATACCTGTAACCTTCATCCCGATACGGATGAGAGAGGCCGCGCTGAAAGACAAAATGTGATATATCTTTTTTTTAATGTCTCATATGGTGTCCTGATAGCAGCAGCTTCACACACGTAGTCCCCTTCAGGATGACTGTACGTACATATTTACGCTGTACTGGTGCAAACTTGTGCAATGTCAATAAAGGTACTCTGACTCTTAATTCCTCGGTTTCTATATTCTCTGCCATTGTTATTTACAAGGTGCGTTCTGGCGATTGCGTCATAAAAATGCGTCGGCGTTTGACCCCTCCTTTCTCCACCCGAAAACTGCAACGCACTGCAGAGAACTATTTTATTAAAAAATACTTTTATATATTAATTATTCGAAGCATCTGTGTACAAAAAAATCTAAGCTGAGTAGCTACTCTGCCACTTCATGCATAGTTCCAAAATCATGTCACACACACTTTAAATTTTAGCATCATCAAGGTGATTCCTAAAGAGTTATTGGCTGAAAACTTGACATTGGTTCTGAAAGTTTGGGTCCTGAAACACAAAGTGTGGGTTCTTGGGAAAATGTACAGGAATCAAATGGACTAAAAAATGAGTGTCCACAACATATTTGGCCATAATTGTTACATATAAATAAAAATTATGGTGGTAAATGCATAAAACTTGTATAATACTATAATACATTAATGTTTGTAATGATGTTTTTCTATTACATTAGTGCTTAGTGTATTTCTAGTTGATGTTTTTCTTAGTTATATCCTAGATGTTATTACTGTTTTTCTTTTGCATTTTGTTGTTGGATGTAACTGGGACCCTGTGTACATAATCTCGTTTCATCACATGTACCACATGCGGTGCAAATGACAATAAAGATTCTCTGACTCTAATGTTTGACAAAACTGTTGGATGGCTTATTCGCACAGTTTGTCCACTTCAGCTGAATCGTAAATCATTGGCGCCACGAGTCTTTGCAGCTTTTGTTTTGTGGGTCAGAAACAGAAAAGTTTAGGACTGAAGGGTTGTACTTGTATCTCAGCTGTTCTTACATACTTCTGTTTTTCTTTGTTGTTTAAACTTTTATGCATTTTAAAACTTGTCTGCTCATTTTTAGTTGCAACATGTGCTTATTTGGGTTTCCTTTGTTGTTCCATTTGTATTTTTGCAGATGTCCATTCCTCTGAGGGGTCAGGATGACCTGGACAAGGCAGTAGACCTGCTTGACAGAAGCTCCAACATGAAGAGCATCAGGATACTTCTTCTCACGCCGGAGCACAGCAATGTGAGATTCACACACAACACACACACACACACACTGTATCAGCAGCATCCCGTTGCACCACTGCTGTTTCTTCACCTCAGAATCAGGTTGCGAAAAGCCCATGTTCCTTATTTCTTGGTTTTAATTCACCTGGCTCGCTGACGTGGAGCAGTTGTTAAGTTACGTTTCTCCTCCTCCCGTCCCATCTCTGCAGGCCTCCTCCCACTCTCATCACGTGCCATGTAAGCAGGTGAGGATCAAGTCTTCCCAGTCCACTGGAGACGTTAGCACAATCTTCCAGTCCTCCGAGCCCAGGGGGCGCCACCTATCAACAGGTGTGTGTGTGTTTGTTGTTCATATTCTCTGACTGTAGTGTCAATGTGTTTTTGATAAAAAATAAGAAACTGTCTTCTTACCAAAGACCCAATATTATTGTAATTATATTTTGGTTGCAGATAATGTCGCTTCTCATTTCTTTCTTTGCTGTATTGACCTCTCCATCCGTCACCTACTTTTGCTTTCTTTTTCTTGTTGATCTTTTTTGCTTCCCCTTTCTTGCAAAGGATCCTCTTCCTTTTCCTGTTCACCATCACCAGACAATGCTAGCTGAACTGCAGCCAATCAGAACAAAAAAGCTATTAGAGAGTTGGAGAAGAGACCTGGTTTGGGTCTATTTCTTCTTTGGATTTTCATGAAAAGTGCTGCAGCTTGCTCTTAAGACTGCAGCAAGGCATTATGTTGATGTGTCCTACTTGTTGTTTTCTTAGGACAGAATGAGGATGTTTGTGGTTCAGGAGAGAAACAGCTGAGCTACTACTATTATTGCACTGATTTTGCATTCTTATTCTGGACAAGTTTACCTTTAAGCTGTTCAGACATTCATGAAAGAGTTTTTTTTATCAGCTTAGAGGAGCAATATTATATAGCTTTAGGATGGACATACAGAATCTGCATTCAGCTGACTAAGAAGCTCATTTCCATGCAGCTTCCAATTATTGAATCCCTAAATTCTAGGGATGCAGAAATATCACTTAAAAAAAAAACATAGTGTATGTACAAGTTGGAACACACCCAACTATAGAGGGATCACACTCTTAAGCCTCCCTGGTAAGGTCTATTCAGGGGTTCTGGAGAGGAGGGTCCGTCGGATAGTCGAACCTCGGATTCAGGAGGAGCAGTGTGGTTTTCGTCCTGGTCGTGGAACACTAGACCAGCTCTACACCCTCAGCAGGGTCCTGGAGGGTGCGTGGGAGTTTGCCCAACCAGTTTACATGTGCTTTGTGGACTTGGAAAAGGCATTCGACCGCGTCCCTCGGGGGGTTCTGTGGGGGGTACTCCGGGAGTATGGGGTACCAGGCCCTTTGATATGGGCTGTTAGGTCCCTGTACGACCGGTGTCAGAGCTTGGTCCGCATTGCCGGCAGTAAGTCAGGCTCGTTTCCGGTGAGAGTTGGACTCCGCCAAGGTTGCCCTTTGTCACCGATTCTGTTCATAACTTTTATGGACAGAATTTCTAGGCGCAGCCAAGGTGTTGAGAGGATCCGTTTTGGTGGCCTTAGAATCGCTTCTCTGTTTTTTGCAGATGATGTGGTCCTATTGGCTTCATCAGCTCGTGATCTACAGCTTTCACTGGAGCGGTTTGCAGCTGAATGCGATGCGGCCGGGATGAGGATCAGTTCCTCCAAATCCGAGGCCATGGTCTTGAGCCGGAAAAGGGTAGCGTGCCCTCTCCGGGTCGGGGAGGAGGTCCTGCCCCAAGTGGAGGAGTTTAAGTATCTCGGGATCTTGTTCACGAATGAGGGAAAACTGGAGCGTGAGATCGATAGGCGGATAGGTGCAGCGTCCGCAGTGAAGCGGGCGCTGTACCGGTCTGTCGTGGTGAAGAGAGAGCTGAGTCAAAAGGCAAAGCTCTCAATTTACCGATCGATCTACGTTCCCACCCTCATCTATGGTCATGAGCTTTGGGTTATGACCGAAAGAACAAGATCTCGGATACAAGCGGCTGAAATGAGTTTTCTCCGCAGGGTGTCTGGACTCTCCCTTAGAGATAGGGTGAGAAGCTCAGTCATCCGGGAGGGACTCGGAGTAGAGCCGCTGCTTCTCCACATCGAGAGGAGCCAGTTGAGGTGGCTCGGGCATCTGGTTAGGATGCCTCCTGGACGCCTCCCTGGTGAGGTGTTCCGGGCATGTCCCACCGGGAGGAGACCCAGAGGAAGACCCAGGATACGCTGGAGGGACTATGTTTCTCGGCTGGCCTGGGAACGCCTTGGGATTCCCCCAGAGGAGCTGCTCCAAGTGGCTGGGGAGAGGGAAGTCTGGGCCTCCCTACTTAGGCTGCTACCCCCGCGACCCGACCCCGGATAAGCGGAAGAAAATGGATGGATGGATGGATGTATGTACAAGTACCGGTACTTACATTTGAGTACCCTGAAGACCCGTGAGAAGTGAAAAACTGCCAAGTACGAATAGTAGTACAACAAGTAGTAAATAGTTTATTTATTTTTTATTTATATATAGGTAGATAGAGATAGATAGAGATAGAGATAGATAGATATAGAGATAGAGAGAGAGATAGAGAGATAGATAGATACAGTAT
Source organism: Garcialebias charrua (assembly GCA_038048925.1). Classification (NCBI taxonomy): domain Eukaryota; kingdom Metazoa; phylum Chordata; class Actinopteri; order Cyprinodontiformes; family Rivulidae; genus Garcialebias; species Garcialebias charrua. The sequence continues at coordinate 11,200 of JBBPBX010044270.1, read as the reverse complement.
AGAGATAGATTTATCTATATATATATACACACACACACTCAAACCGGATGTATTTATGTATGTATTAGGGCTGGACCATATCATATCGTTCACGATAATACTGGTAAAAAAAAAAGCTTACCCGAGAAAAGATATCATGATATGCTAATTTCATGACGTAATATGTCAGGGCGCCCCACCCCGTTAACAGAACCGAGTGCGCCGAATGACCAAACCGAACTGCGCCCCCCACCCCCCCCCACCTGTCTGTGCTGGCGTAACGCTAATTAGTTGCGCGCAATACTAGCTACTTGCAAAGCAAAAAAAAAACGTGCAGCTCAGCTGTCTCTCCACCCTGCTCTAAACTGCCGGTACAAACATGCCCAACTCAGTAGTGTCTCTTGAGTTCCACATTCGGTCCATCCATGGACCAAGAAAAGAAGCAGATGATGAAAGACAGAGCATCAGAGAAACGAATCATTCCTGCAGGAACAGAAGCTGAAACACCAACAAGCTTCAGGGTCAGCTGAACACCTTGTCAAGTTTTGGAAGTCATAGCTCATTTAAAGGCAACATATATTTTATTGTATGTTACATTTATGCTCAACAGCATTTCAAGCTTAATTTATTTACCGGTCACTTTTTTGTGGTGGATTTTGTTGATGTGTATTTTGTGCCGACTTTTTCAATCTAAATAACAGAAGGATCATTTTTATTTTTATATTTTTATACTTGGAGACTGAATACTTTACTAAACAATGTAATTTGAGTCCAAGGTGTTGAGAGGATCCGTTTTGGTGGCCTTAGAATCGCTTCTCTGTTTTTTGCAGATGATGTGGTCCTATTGGCTTCATCAGCTCGTGATCTACAGCTTTCGCTGGAGCGGTTTGCAGCTGAATGTGATGCGGCCGGGATGAGGATCAGTTCCTCCAAATCCGAGGCCATGGTCTTGAGCCGGAAAAGGGTAGCATGCCCTCTCCGGGTCGGGGAGGAGGTCCTGCCCCAAGTGGAGGAGTTTAAGTATCTCGGGATCTTGTTCACGAATGAGGGAAAACTGGAGCGTGAGATCGATAGGCGGATAGGTGCAGCGTCCGCAGTGAAGCGGGCGCTGTACCGGTCTGTCGTGGTGAAGAGAGAGCTGAGTCAAAAGGCAAAGCTCTCAATTTACCGATCGATCTACGTTCCCACCCTCATCTATGGTCATGAGCTCTGGGTTATGACCGAAAGAACGAGATCTCGGATACAAGCGGCTGAAATGAGTTTTCTCCGCAGGGTGTCTGGACTCTCCCTTAGAGATAGGGTGAGAAGCTCAGTCATCCGGGAGGGACTCGGAGTAGAGCCGCTGCTTCTCCACATCGAGAGGAGCCAGTTGAGGTGGCTCGGGCATCTGGTTAGGATGCCTCCTGGACGCCTCCCTGGTGAGGTGTTCCGGGCATGTCCCACCGGGAGGAGACCCAGAGGAAGACCCAGGACACGCTGGAGGGACTATGTTTCTCGGCTGGCCTGGGAACGCCTTGGGATTCCCCCAGAGGAGCTGCTCCAAGTGGCTGGGGAGAGGGAAGTCTGGGCCTCCCTACTTAGGCTACTACCCCCGCGACCCGACCCCGGATAAGCGGACGAAAATGGATGGATGGATGGATGGATGTAATTTGAGTAACATTAACCCTTGTTGTTTTATTTTTTATATAATTTCAGGCCGATCGCGCGGCTCATCCATCAATCAGCCAGTTGTGTGTCATGTGTCCAATCTTACTTAAAAAAAACGCGATAGAGAGAGACAGCGATAAACTTGCTAATACCGCGTACAGATACAAGTACTAATGAGTCTCTTTACACTTAGATTTCAGAACCTCTAAATCTTAGTTAATCCGTTCCAACGGGTGATTCGTATGTTATAAATTCATATTTTCATGTTTTCTCTTCTGCCCAGTCGTTCACTTTAGATTACCTCCATGTTGCTTCTTCTTTTTCTTCTGGTGTTTGTTAGCGAACGACTTTAAGGTGCATCACCATCAGCCAGAACAGTTTTACAAATATAACTAAGTCGCATGAAGACTTGGCACTTGGTTTTACGCCGGATGTCCATCCTGATGCAACCACAGGCAGGTGTGGGTGCTTCACCTTTCCCACCCACATTTTGTTGTTGTCAAGTCGAGGAGTAGAACCGGCGACTTTCCGATCACAGGCTCACCTTCTCTAACCTCTGCGCCACAAATAACTATATTTAGATTTTTTTTCCCCTGAACTTTTCCGTTACGTTTTTATTTTTCTTTATATTTTTCTGATTGAAGGATCTCAGAGCACAGGACGAAGTTCACCGCCTCCCGGCTACGTGCCTGAATGCCAGCAGAGGATTGCCCGTCACGGTTCATACACCAGCATAAACAGCGAGGGCGAGTTCATCCCAGAGACCAGCGATCAATGCGTGAGTCGCTTTTCAACAACAACAACAACAACAAAAATCTAAGAACAGAGATGGATTAACAAGGTATTTAAAGCTCAAATTGTTTCGTTACCTGAGTAAAAGTAAAATAAAATAATTAGTTAACTCACTTAATGTCGACTGTTGTCCAGCACATCAGTCAAAACGTTTGGTAAAAGCCAGAAGGAGGCTCTAATCTTTGTCAGTTGCTGCAGTTGCCATGGTTACGGGCGTTAGCACCAACAGGGAGGGGCTTCAGAGGCAGAGAGGGACATGACTGTACGTTTTATAGGTTTAAATATTCAAGCAAAACTGAATAAGTTGTGCATTCTAACTAAAGTTTCACAGTGTTCAGGACCCCCCCCC